>JBBPQR010000394.1:0-11668 GCA_038092615.1 Boletus sphaerocystis | reverse complement strand
ACTCGGTACGCCGCTGTTCATAAACTTTGGTTCCTGCGACTTCTTTGAGAAGAGCGAGCCGCTCGTGGTCTTTTGCGTTTGTCAGCGCGGTTATCTGGCACACTCAGTGTCAGCGTACGCAATCAGACAAGAGAAGTTGGCATATTACCCTGCCCTGAGGGACGATGTAGTACGGATTCGACTTGCTGAACCCAGCACTCTCGAGGAGGTTCATAACGTCTGCTTTACTGGCGCTTTTCTTGTCGAGACTGTATTCGTCCTTTTTGAGGCCAATCGTTCGTCGGATGATAACCTCGTCGCGCCCGGTGGGGAACCTATTGTCCGAGTTGTCGAAAGCGATCTCCACTGCGGACCATGTGAGTGAAGGGATGTACAGGAGCAACGATGGCGTACCGTAAGCAGATAGTGTGGTCGTTACTGAGACTCCTTCGTGTAGTAGTGCTTGGCGTTCCTCGCGGGACATTGAAGTATATGCATCGGAGAGGACGAACCGAATGGCTATCAATGCAGTGTAAGTATCTGGCTTGCACTCTGGGGATTGCCACAGAATGAAGACGAACCTGCGAAAAAGTTGCTCTTTCCAGAGCCATTGCGTCCAACGACGACATTGTGCCGGGGTGAAAACGGTTCTATCTGCGTCTGATCACGGTCTTGAAACGAATGAGCGAATGTATGGGATGTGAGAGGAGCCACTAACAGGACTTGAACCCCTGGATCGTCAAAGTCTTGATGTACATTGCCACGAAATGGTAGACGCGAGCCTAATAACTGGCTCGACAGTTCTGGGTACTAGAATTGCCAGTACCTCTATCGTCGTCGTCGTCGTAAGAGCGAGACGCGTGCATACGCGTGACCACTAGTCACATTCGCGTCTGTTACTTAGACTAGGACTGGGACTACGAGATTCCCAATATCTCAGATATTTTAAAGAGGACCCAAGACAAAATCGAGGAAGCGATCATCAATTCAAAGTATTTTTCATTTCTTGTTCTTGACAGAGATCTGGTGTCCGCATCATACTGCGATCTGCGATGATATCTAAGCTGCAAAGCTTTTGATTGGTTTCGGCTGTGGTCCTCTCAAAGCCGATCTGAAGTTCCGCGCACTCCCCTCAGAGATCGGCCTTGGAGGTCGTGGAACTCTCGAATCATGGCTCGAAGCCAATTCCCGTGGAGGAACTCCTCTTCACATCGCTTTTCGACACGGCCACTTTTCTGGTGCGCGGTATTTTCTTAGCCTTGGTTCTCATCTCCCATCCGACCTGCTCATCACGTTGGAACCTTTGGGCGGAACGACATCACAAATAATCCGCTTGCTCGTCGAACATCTACATCAGTGATGGAGACTCTGTGGTCTATATATATTTGGTCCCCAGACTACGCGCGGATCGTCTCTCTGTTGCGACTTCATTGTTACAACCCACTTGATCGAATCACTCCAATTCACAGCGTATGAAAACCAGTAATAAGTTCTTCCGACTACCCTCAGGAAAAGTATTCATACAACTAGCTCGTTATGGTACATCAGATTCATGGAATGAACCTGTTCACATCCAAGGATCAAACAATACCTTTCCACACCTTCCCTTGTCAAAGTCGTCGTACATTTTTGCCGCCACATCAAACCCAACGACCTTCTCCACCAGGCTTGTCTCTCCCCCGACTTCTCCAAAGATGTCCTGCCTTCGGAGTAGCAAGTCCACTGCCATGGGAAACATCGCTCGTACCGGGCAGCGCCCAAAGTCCAACGACACGTTCTTGTCGTACAGCTGCTTCCCTGTGTAGGGCACTTGGCGTGCTGCGTGCACTCCTACCGAGGCTATGCACCCAAACGGTCTCACCAACTCGTACGCAAGTGAAAGAGCACTCGTGTTCCCGACAACCTACACCACAAGCGTCAGTGGATCCAAGTTCCTGGAAACCATACGCTTACCTCCAGAACCGAATTACATCCAACGTCTTCCGTCCATTTAGTTACGATATCCTTGCTCGCCGTGATATCAGATACTTCCAGATGGCCATTCCCCTGCTTTCCATACGCCTGCGAGACCTTGGCGTATATTTCCTCTATTTTCTTTCGTCGAATTTCCGTTGGGTCAATCGCGACAATGCGAAATTCGAGGTCTTTCGCATAGAGCATATCGAGCAGCGCGATGCACGCGCACTGTTTTCATACCCGTGTTAGCCACTGCATCGGGCTCAGCTAACGATCCCCGCGTACCACTCCCACTGGTCCGAGACCAATGATCGCGATCGTCAACACCTTGTCTTCTGCCGTGAGCGGGGCCGAAAGACCACCCTCCAGTGAGTCAGCTCCAGAACTCTGAGGGTATGCTCTCGATGTCAGAATCGGCAGCGTTTTTGGATGGTTCAACGCCTGAAGGGCTGCGAAAACACCCGTTGGTAAGATATCGGATAGTAAAAGCAGGGACGAGTCTGCGAGTTTCTCGATTGTATCCTTTGTCGGATGCACGGAAGCGGTCGAAATCCCTTCGAGATTGTAGAGTGTACCCCCTGCACGTGGGACGCGAACATACTGGGCTTGCCCTCCCGAAGTGCGCGGTGTTCCAAAAAGTTGGCTTTCGACACATCTGGAAGTGAAGCCCACGCGGCAGTAGCTAATGAACATGATCATGGGTAGTTGCTCAAGAGGAGAGAGAAATGCAATAACATACTGGCACTCTCCACAGGACACTGTGAATGGTGAGACGACCTTATCTCCCACTTTGAGAGTAGAGTACAGGTGCGGTCGACCCGTCGCTCCCGAATGAAAGTTCGCACCGAGAGCAACCACTTCACCGATGAATTCGTGTCCACAGGAGGAACTGATAGATATTGAAATTGTCACTGCAATTTGATGATGGGCACTATACTGGGCAACTCACGGTTCCGTCAATCCTGCAGTGCCACGATAGATGTGCAGATCGCTCCCACATAACCCCGCAAGCTAGCAGAGTCCAAAATTGAACATGCATTGCAAAGGTACTGTGCAAGACGCACATGCCTTAACTTTGACTATCGCATCGTCCGGATGCTCCACCCTATATTAGAATCAGTAATCGGACTCGGACGATGCGATCACGCTCACTTTGGGATAGGGGACTCCTCGACACGGATGTCATACGCTGGGGGGTACCAACGTACCACGGATTGCATTCTGGTCAATGGGTCAGAATGTGACGATAAGCAGCCTGAGAATCCGGCTCTATTTCAAAGTGCTGCGTCCGGTTCAGAGCACATGACTAGCTTAGGCTTGATCGGGACTGCCTCTACGCCCACCGAGCACTACAATCAGTGGTTTGATCTTGGTGAACCATACTCACGGTGTGTTGTGGTTATGACTCTAAGCGGCGTGTGGCCACTGTGGCGTTCTTCGGACTCCTTGCCAGTGAGAGTCGACGGGAATGCAGGGAGCACATGAACTTTACTGGTATGTACGACCACCCTATCACCACGGTCCTGATTACACGTCCAAACCCTTTTAGACCAGCCTTCATTGATAAGGAACATTACCACAAAAATGTGACTGGCAGCACTTGTTTGCCTCTAGCCTGTTGAGGTCATTTTGACAAGCAAGGCTTGTCAAAACAAGGTGTGTCTTCACTGGCAGCCGTGCCCAGGACGACACTGGCAATGGCAGAGTCAAAATTTGCCTCCAGCTTTCACCATGTCCTAATAATCACGAATCTCGGGGCTTTTCGGTAATTCCCTTGCGGCCTGACGATTTCTGGCATCGGCAGGTGGGCATCCGTATGGATCACATCTGGTCAGCTTTTATAAATTGCTTTCGTTTCCCAGCTTCTTCGTGAACCCTCCTCACAGGTCCTTCCAGTCATGGTATCAGACGACAGTCAAATGCTGGGCGTCGTGCTCGTCGTCCGCCATGGCGATCGGCAAGGTTTCTATCAAGACCCGACGACGTACACTGCGTCGGCGACACAGATCACGCCTTTGGGAAATGTATGTCATCCCCGGTTCTCGAGCAGACTTGATCCCACTCCCGCACTCTAGCAACAAGAATTCCAGCTCGGCCAGTTGTTACAGTCGATCTATTTGAATTCGTCATCTCCCTCGTATATCCCCGGGATGAGCACTGGTCTCTTCAACCAGTCTCAAGTGTACATCCGCGCTGATCTGGGTGGTGAAAGTGGTGTCGTGTATGACTCGTGCGTTTCGCTCACACAGGGACTTTGGCCCGTCACCGTCGATAATAACATCACGATCGCAAACGGCTCCACGATCGTCGCCCCGCTTGGCGGATATCAGGTTCGGCCATCTCGTTTCCTCACTCATATTGACTTGACCAGATAAAATTCGGCGATCCGGCAGTATGTCCCCAGTGAGTCCATCGGTAGTCATATTCTATAGTCAAAGTGACTCAAAAAGAAGTGGAGTCGATGCTGTGGATCCAAATCTGGATGTCTCGCTGGAAGGATTCTTAGACTGCAATGTTGGTACCCCCTGTGGCTTCCCCATCCCCTACGAGCGTATTCAACTGGTTGCAGACATTTGACACGCACACAACCGACTTTTATAACTCTGAACAGTTTCAACAGATGGCCAACCAAAGTGCTGCTTTCCTTGACCTTCTTCCTCCTTATCTGGACGGACGATCGGTCAGCCTGGAAAACATGGTACGAATCCTTGTTCCAAGGTTTCCCCTCTGCCACAGAGTCTGACATGCCTTGACAGTGGAACGTAAGCCGGACCTACATCATTTGCGGTCAACTGAGATCACACTGCCTATCAGATCTTCGACTATATGAACGTCAACAACATCCACAACAGTACGTTCGCCAATGCACTTCCCCCTACTTTTCTCGCACAAACAAGAGCCCTTGCAAACTGGCACGATTACAACGTCTTCACCGACGCAAGCGTGTCTGGCATCGGGAACAGTAAGTCATGCCACATGGACTTTCCTACCCACTGGTTGAGCCCCACGTGTCTGGCCAAGTCGCCGGTCAAGCGATCGTGCCTACCATTCTCAACGCTTTCGAGGGCATCGTGAACACGACAGACCCAGTCAAGATGATGATCACGGCCATCGCTTACAAACCTTTTCTGTCCCTGTTCAATATGACGGGCGTGGCAGCTGCCAATCCACAGCTTGCTGGAATCGGTGAATCTTTCATGCCCTGTTCAGCTCGTTCTGTCATGCGCTCCCAACTGAGGCCGTGTTAATCGCCAGTGGACTATGCCTCTGCCGTCGCGTTCGAGGTCCGCCAGCCGAGTTCGGGAGGTGAACCCGTCATCCGGTTCAACTTCAAGAACGGTACCGACGACGCCTTTGCGACGTACAACTTTTTGAACCGGGCAGGGGATGTCCCGTTGTCCGTTTTCATCGACGCCGTGGCTGTGAGCATCGTCCGACCCCACGTTGATGCCAGGGCGTTGGACTGACCCCGGGACCATAGCCCTCTGCTGTGAATACGACGGCAACCTGGTGCAACGTCTGCCAGAATTCACAAGATAGGGGATGCGGTGCCCTCACGCTTGCTGCAGAGCAGGCTCGTTCGGCGGCATTGTCACCTATCAGCGTTGTAGGTGCCGGGTTCCTGGGTGCCGGATTGACGCTCGCCGTGGTGGTTTTTACATTTGGGACGTTGGTGTTCCTCGGGCTGTTGACCTTTGGGAAGAAGCGAAAAAAGTGGCAACCGGCAGGGGAGGACGACGAGGTACGTTCTCACAAGAACAGTTTGGTTGGATGCTGAACTGTACAGGTCGAGCTCCGGAGAAGCGCGAGCAATAAGAGTTCCCTAAGGATGAGCAGTACCTCCGGAAAACGATGAAACGTTGCATAAGATTTAGCCACAATGATTATTCGACAACAATGAGACAAGGAATTTATGAGACATGTATACTAACACAGCATGATGACATTAGCCTGTTCGTGATGCTTTGATATTAATCCAGATCTTGAAAAAATGCAATGGAATTGATGTAGCAAGTAATAAGCTTGAGGCCTTGAGGGTTGTATCATCTCCAGTCGTGATCGCTGCTGGCGGAATCGCTGAGATCTTCATCTTCGGTGGCGTCGTAAAATAAGTCTAGAAGGTGACGTCAGATAAATTGACATTCGATCCAGACATTGGATACGACCATCATCATCATCGGAGTCTTCCTCGTCGGGGTAGTCATTCTTGTAGTACTCTTCGGCTGCGAAAGATCACAAAAGGAGGGTAAGCACAATACCACGATCAAGGCCACGAAACAAACCATTAGAGTCCTCGTCGGCCTCGTCTTCTTCCTCGGAATCAGAGTCGTCAGACAAATCGCCATCTTCCACGGATGGTGGGAGGCCAGTCCTTTCATCAAATATCAGCATTTCTGTGGGGACGCTTGCCAAGTTTACATACACTGTCCCAATGTTCGCAGCAAACGAATTCCACTCGGATAATGAAAAGGGCCTCCTGTAAAACAGGTCCCAAACATAGTCTTCATTGATGGCAGCGTGTAAATTGATATTGGGAGCGACACCTGAAGGAGTCTCTTGCACTGCAGGCACCAGACCATCAACTTCCCAATGAGCGAGAGTAAAAAGAGTTGCGTACATGTCAGATAATCTTGGAGCATGGGCAGAAACTTTTCCATTTCAGGGTCCATGGGAGGCAGAGTTGAACTCTGGTCTTCGGGGACTGCATCGTACATCTTGAAGTCGTTTCGCGGGATATCTTTCGAAGAGATGACTTTCGGGCTGAGGAGGACGGCATGGGGTAAGCTATGCAGACGGAGTATAGCGGTTAGAACACGTACGGGCTAGTGGGTCGTCTCTTCTGCTTTGGAGCTTCCCCGTCGTCTGTTACTCTGACAGCATACCGTCGGGCTACGTTGTCAGTTCGGGGAAGTGATGGCAATTTCGTCTCTCGACCGGGCGGTACTTGTGGCTTCAAATTTGAATCTTGAGCCAACCTTGAGATTTGAGACTATATAATGCAGAGCATCACCACGAGTCCACGGCAAGGCGCACAACAAGACGCGTAACGGTCGGCCTACCTGAAGATTCTGCCTCATTCCGTTGTCTTCCCAAGCATCGTGCTCGACCGTCTTGGCGAACTGGAACACGTCGATGCCACTGCGTGATTTCTTCCTTCTGAACCGTGATTCAACGACTGGTTGCAGAGTGGGTGAGTCTGGTTGACAAGGATAGAATGTGGTGTGGCCAAATGCCTACCGAGCGCGTCCAAGGGTTCCTCTGTGCGCTTGCGCTTTATGCGCAAGATGGTGTAGGCATGGTTTTGTGACTGAACATCCATCGCGTCCTACGGTGCCTTCGTGTCGTTGTCGTTGAACGACCTTGTGGAAGGTAGTGGTGGATGGAGAGCAAGAGGCAATATTGTTTTCTGCAAGTTGGATCACATAATAGCTCATCGGCTTTCAAATCTCACCACAAACTTCATCACTGGCAGCATTGTTACACCGTTTGGGTTCATAATGGTCTAACTTGCAGGCGCGCCTTTGTGAATCCAAGTGGTCTGAAGATCTCTTCAGGTCGACCTCCGGGGCGAATTCGCCCCCTCAGGATCGCACGTTGACTCCCTCCGGGGCAGTAGGTTGGTGAGTACTATCTGCCGCAGGACTACTGCTTGCCGTGCCGAAAACATGCTGATGCAGGGCTCGTATCAGTGTATGCTTGTTCCTTCATTGTTTGTACCTCTCAATCATATTTCCCGAGTTCATATCGCAGTCACGGTCTAGTCGGATTTCTTATGACTACAATCACAAGACCTGACCAATTACAACACGGCTGGAACGGCGGAGACGGTGAAGCCAACGATAGTTGTTTCATCTCTTGATTCGCGAGCATGTCTCCACACCACCGCATCAGTGCGTCCAATTTACCCAATGTTGGAGCGGCGGTGCCCGGTATGATGGTGACTACACGACGCTCATGTTTCATTTCCCTACGTGGTAGTGGGTCGGAGTGCCGATACCGGGTGTGAAATCCCGCAGTCACCCCAGAAGCTCCTCCCGACATCTTTTTTAAGGCCTATCGAGAAGGTGCAGTGCTATCCATCGACAATTCATGCACATGTTCCGTGCAAGGCTTGGCTTGTACCTGTTTGAGCATATTATATCCGGAGTACAACAGAAGCCGAGTGCAACTTCATTTCCATGCAACGAACGTCGAACGATTTTGTGAGTTAACCATGGGCAGAACTTTTGAGAAGGATGGCAGTCATCACTAACGGCAATTTACTCTAGTTTCGGCTCTCCTCGGCCGACGCCGTGATTCTCATCGAATCATTGCATTGATATCGTCGACAATTGTTCCTTGCAATGTAGTAGCACATCGGCCGAGGGCAGTAAAGCCGAAACCCCCTGAGTATAACTACTGCCCGGCGAGGCTGGTTGTATGGCCATGGCGAACGCCTTTTCTCAGCGAAAAGTCCAAGGAGACTATAGCGCAGACGACTATGTCAAGACCGCATCGTTTGTCTTTTCAGACCAGTACACGGGACCCATCCTATCCTGGCTGAACGCTGGTCCCGGAGACCGAATTATAGATCTCGGGTGCGGAAGTGGGGAACTCACTGTCAAAATCCAGCATGTGGTTGGCGCCAATGGGTTCGTGCTGGGTGTTGACTATAATGAAGATATGGTCGGTCGTTCCCCTGCATTGGGATTTGCTGCGATGGACACGTTTTGCATAGGTATCGAAAGCGACGAGGAACGGCGTCAAGAATACCCTTGTCTGCGATGTCCAGGACCTTGAATTGCCGCCCTCATTGTCGTTGGAGCGGCCATTCGATGCAGCGTTTAGCAATGCTGCATTGCATTGGTGCAAACGCAGTCCCGCCGGGGTTCTCGAGAACCTCAGAAAAGTTCTGAAGCCTGGGGGGCGATTTGTTTGCGAGATGGGCGGGTTTATGAACTGTATCGGTGCGATTAATCTGCCTGTTGGGCGTCATACAAGGTACTTACCCCGAACCCGCAGGGGTCAGAATTGCGTTACACCGTTCTGCGAGAAAACGTGGGCTTAATCCGGAGGAGATGGACCCTTGGTATTTCCCGACGGTCGAAGAACACCAGACGGTAAGCAAACAAAGACTTATTAGATTGGTACATACATAACGAGACTGGTCACTCGCAGCTGTTAGAAAATGCCGGATTCCGAGTGGATACAATGTCCCTTGTGCCAAGGCTAACACCGCTTGGTGATGGCGGTCTTCGCGGATGGCTTCAGCTCTTCGCACGGGGGACATTTTTGAAAACGGTCAGCGACACGGACGCGGAAGCAATCATGGACGAAGTTGAGCAGATGTGTGATGTTGATTGTAAAGACCGGATGGATAATTGGTCGATGATGTATGTCCGATTGCGGTTCGCGGCAACGCTTGTTTCCGGACAGTGACACCATCGAGATGAGGTGTGCGGGTCCCTACATGTCCATACTCGAGGGTATCGGACAGGTGACGACAACTTGCGTCAAGTCCAGCGCTGTCTTGTAATTGTCTGCTCTGCTGCGGATCGCGTGTATGGTATGTGCATTAGAAGGAATCAAATTTGACAGTGACGTCTTGCAATTTACCAAGTCTGATGCATCCATCCCGAGTGTGAGATCAAGAGAGGCCAAAATTAGCAATAATGCGAGCGTCACATCAGGAGTTGAACGTAACATGGACCATCATCAACATTAAGATCTATATTCGAGACGGTGTCATGAGCTGAAGGATAGATTGCGATGGCTTGGAAGCCAAGAAGCAGCACTCAAGTCAGAAGCACGGGTGGTACCGCGATTGCGGCACCGCTGGGAGCCCCAGTGGGGGTTTGATTCTTGCCAAGTATGACACGTTTGTGCGCATCGCGGGATCCATCAGAGATACATCATGGGAATAATGCAAGTTCATCCATGTGATTAAACGAACATCGGAGGGATCAGGATGGGCCTGCTACACTTGACGTTTCTGCTGTCCCAAATGGCCGCATCAGGCTTTGAAATCCAAGGTCTCCGCGGGCTCGGGTGGGTTGAAATGAAATCATACCAAATCGATTAATCTTTCCGATTACATGTCATTATGGAGGCTCATACCAGTGCACGGCAAGTGTCAGGCTCGCGTTTGACATATTTGATCACGGCACGAAACGCATCATTGCCATGAGCATAGGCGGTGTTAGAGAAATGACCGAGAAATAGCATTTTGAGATCACCTGTCATGATCGACGCGGTGTCCCGCTCCAGAGCACGCGAACTCCGTTGATGTCACAGTGGCTCGGGAAATCGGGTAGTCACCTGAAACAAAACGCGGGCATTGATACCATTTGATTTCTGCAATTAGGGTTGGACAGTGTTGACTCATTGGCGAGCACAGCCAGTTCCGGTTGCAGCTGAGCGCTGATTCGGAACGCCGTCGTAGTGAAGTCGACAAATATGGAAGGATCGACAATAAGCCAAACAGAGACAAGCATGCATTCGTCACTGATTGATGTACTCACGCTCACATCTGTTGATACTAGTAAACAAAAAAGCCACCCAACGCTGAGTACTGAGTCGTTAGTTTCATGGCGTTGGGTCCAACAAGATCATGCAGTTTCGTTGCGAACTGAGGATGGACGAACAATTGAACATGCGCGGTCACGTGCCACTGTGCAGACACGCGCCCGAAAAACACAAGTGTCAGCTCAATGTCCATCAACGACCGCCCCGCGTGGCAGACCGACGATCTCGACGAGGAATGGGTCGACGACGACGAGGCATCGCTCGGAACACAGTCTATCTCACTCACAACACCACTGCCCGGATTCTTACAGACCACATGTGTGCAGGAGACGAGCCCAAACGCAGCTGGTACATTTCTCATTAGGGACGACATGCCCGTCGCGGCATTCCTTCCAAAGACCCCTGGACGGCAGATCAAGAAGGGTCCAATCAAGGACTTCTTCAGTCCTCTGGCTCTGGAGAGAATGTTCGAACCACCCTCACCACCTCCACAGAAACCACTTGCATTGACACTCACCGCTGCTCCAGCTATACCCTCGCGCTTATCACAGGCATTCACCCCGAACGATAGTCGCTCCGACTCGGATACGAGCTCGCGCCCTGATGCCCGTCCTCCCAATCCGACTTCCTCCGCAGATTTGCTTGTTCCCCCTCCATCCACTCAAAAGCCCACTTTGGAGGGCCCATTCACCTTTTCTGTTCCGCGTCAGAGCCCCAGGTTTCCGCAGGCGGAGAGCACCCCGGGGAACGTATACAGTACTGCTAATCCACCAATCACGGATCCACGCCTCCGCTTGTTCCAACTTCAGTACGATACCTTCACACGCGACCACCTCTCGGCAATGGTAGATTCTATCGCTGTCAATACCCCATCTGGAGGCAGCGCCGAGGGTAATGGCTCGTCTTCAAGTCCTCTTCAACGCGTCCTCTTCAAGCCACAGCAAACACCCGTCTCGGATGATACCCCTATACGTAGCATCAAACGCATCAAGCTTAGTCCCCTCTCTGACTTTTACGGCGAGGGTGCTGGTGCTGGTGCTGTCGTGTCGCGTCCGCGGGTACCCCGGGTGGATTACATTGGTGAATCGCGTTCGCTCATGCAACAGATCAAGCAAGCGCGTGACTTTTCCACCATTTCTACAAATGTGACAACGCGAACTCCTACTACGGACAAGTCCCAGGCAAAGGCATCAGCACAGGCCCATCTGAGTGGTGAGTCAGTTCCTCT
>JBBPQR010000393.1:0-11682 GCA_038092615.1 Boletus sphaerocystis | reverse complement strand
ATAGTGTGGGGTTTTCTATTTTTTCAATAATTAGTTGGGCAATACGGTCAAACTTAGAGATGTGAGAAGGAGAGTCGGAATGGTTGAACAGAATTACACCAATTTCTCCCCTATAATCGGCGTCAATGACTCCGGCCATGACGTCGATTTTGTGCTTGAAGGCGAGGCCTGAGCGTGGTGCAATTCTGCCGTAGGTACCGAGGGGAAGTTGAATCTTGACACGGGTGGGGATGAGTCGTTGGTCATGGGCGGGGATGTCAAGATCCTCGGTAGAATACAGGTCGAAACCTGCAGCGGATGAGGAGCCCTTCGAGGGTAAACGGGTGTCTGGGGAGGTGAGTTTGACCAGAATAGATAATGAAGAAGAACGAAGAACATCAGAAGGAAAGACGGTGATGTTTTCGTTTAATTTATCGATGGCGTCGCCATGATCTGGGTGCCGGGACAGAGCGTCGGCACGTCCGTTCGTGTTACCGGGCTTGTAAATGAGCGTGTAATTGAACTCTTGTAGGAGTTCATGCCATCGCGCTTGGCGACCTGAAAGTGTTTGAGGCTTTTTCCAGTACTTGAGATTCTTATGGTCTGTCCAAATCTCGAAGTTAGCCTTTCCGATGAGGTAATGACGCCACTCTTCCAGAGCGCGTATGATAGCCAGCAATTCTTTGTCATAGACTGGGTAATTGCGTTCAGCGGCAGAAAAAGAATGGGATAGAAATGCGCAAGGGCGCCATGATTTGTCCTCCCCTAGGACCGATAGTACGGCTCCGGTGGCGATATCACTGGCGTCTGTTTCAACGCGCATTTCCTTGGAAGAGTCGGGGTATGCCAAAAGGGGCGTGGTGGTGAATTGTTTTTTGAGCGTATCAAACGCTTTTTGTTGAGCTTCCCCCCAAATGTAAGGCGTATTCTTTTTCGTGAGGTCGTTTAGGGGGCGGGCTATCTGTCCAAAGCCGTTAATAAATCGTCGGTAATAATTACAAAGTCCTAGGAAGGACTGCAGTTGTTTCAGTTTGGTGGGCGCTAGCCAATCAAGGATGGCGTCCACTTTTTTTATTTGCATGCCGACACCGTCGGCAGATACTGTCGTGCCTAAAAAGTCAACTTTATCAGCATTAAAGACACATTTTTCGGGTTTGGCGTAAAGGTCGTTCTCACGCAGTCTGCGGAGAACTTCCTTGATGACTTCAGAATGTTCGTCGTCCGTTTTACCCTTTGTATAAATACATATATCATCCAAATAGACAATGACGACGGCATACATATCGTTGAAGATGTCGTTTATCATCTGTTGGAATGTCGGTGGACTGTTAGTCATGCCGAAATACATTACGACGGGCTTGTAGGCCCCGAGCGGCGTTACAAACACTGCCTTCCACTCGTCACCTTCTTTGATGCGAACATTATTATATCCCCACCTGAGATCGAGGCAGGTGAATTTGTCAGCGCCTTTAAGGCGATCGACGAGTGCAGAAATGAGAGGAAGAGGATACGAATTCTTGACTGTACCCTCATTTAAATACCTGTAGTCCATGACTAAACGTTTTTCACCGGTCTTTTTTGGAATGAAAAAGACAGGTGCGGTTTGAGGAGACTTGGAGGGGCGGATATAGCCTTTGTCTTGTTCGGATGCTATAAAGTTACGGACTTCTTCTAATTCTGTATCAGATAATAGGATTACCCGACCCTTTTTGGGTACAAAGTCAGGCTTGAGATCGATGGCATGGTCCCATGGTTTGCAGACCGGCATTCGTTGTGATTCGTTTTTACTGAATACGTCGAGGAAGTGGTGGTATTGGGAAGGGACTTTTTCGGCTAGCCCTTCTTCAATGGACCGGATATTGGCGTTCCAGATGCCATGCATGAGATTTGCTGCATTGATCGTAACGCAGTTACGAGTACAGCGACAGCAATTGATGGTTTTTTCAACCCAGTCGATGAGGGGGTTGTGGCGCTTAAACCAATTGTATCCTAGATAAATATGGTGAGTGCCCAAATTTGTTACCAAGGCGTCAACTCCTTCAGAGTGACCCTGGTAAGAAAGAACAATAGATACATAATCTGTGATATTGCCGTAAAATGACATTGAGCCATCGATGTTAGAAATAGAATGAGGAAGGGATAGTTTTTTGATGGGTATACCTAGAGACTGTACCCATTTTCTGTCAACAAAGGTCTGGCAGGCACCAGAGTCGAGTAGTGCTTTTTCTATTGTTTTTCTCCATTTGTCGTTTTTCTGAAAATAAACGTGAGTTGTGATGTCGAATTCATCACCGTCGGGGATTGTCCTGAGGTTAGTGGGGGAGGATTTGAAAGAAAAAGATTTAATAGAAGTATTTTTTATTTTTTCAGGAGAATTAAGCACACGTTGTTTTACTTCAGGTGCCGCGCTCAAGTGAGATGCTCCTTCCGAAGGTAAAGAAGAAACTAAAGATGACACAAAGTTCGGTGAAGTATCGCCTACCAACCCACCGTCCATCTCCCCTAGTACAGAAAATCAATTGTGAGAAGGAGAAGAAGAAATATAAGAAAAAGATGAAGATAGGTCTGTAGCCAAGTGAGCACCTCCCTGGTTCACTCGGCCTTGCCTTTTCCCTTAAGTCCGTCGGCAGCTAGCTGCCGGGCTTGTGCGGTGAACATATCAAAATAGAAAGCCTTAGCTTTGTCTGTCTGCCACGGCGGGGCAGATGAGAGCGCAGAAGGCGCGGAAGAAGAGGGGATGGCGGCGATGTGGGTTGTCGGGGCCAGCTCGATTTGTCGATTGTTTGATCGTGGCGGGATGTAGCGGGTTTTGCTCGTGGTCGGGTTGAAGACTGGACGACCGCGGGGCTTCCTTGGTTCCTTGCAGTTGGCCGAAAGGTGACCAACTTTGTTACAGTTGTAACATTTGCGGGTTTCAGTTGTCGATTGGACAGCCCGCGTGTCCATCGGTGCCCCCCGACCGGGCTGCGTGCTGACCTCAGTGAATCAGGGCTCGTGCTGAGGGTGGGTAGGAAGATTTTGCCTTTCCAGGCGCATGTAGTTAAATTTTTTGCCAATGGTGTCGGCCTCGGTTTGCCATGACGATAACGTATCTTCGATTGCCGGAACACGCATGGACAGTTGGAAGTATATGTTGTAGTCCATGCATTCCTTATATAGACAAAGTGCGGTGGCGTCCGTTTCGTCAATGTCCGCGTCCTTTCGCAACAACTCGAACTGCTGCGTAAAAATCTCGATTGGAAGGCTACCTTGTCGTAAGGAACAGAGCTTGAGGTAGGCCTCCTGCTTGAGAACTTCAATCCGGAAGAAGTCCTCGATTTCTTTTTTCAATGTGGACCAGGCGGGCCATGCCAGATGTCCGTTGAGGAGTTCTTCCGCATTAGCCGCATACTTTTCCATCGTGATGCAGGCGAAGTTCTCGGCCTTGCCCGTCATGCGTAGAAGTACGGCGGCCGATTTTTGTCTGTTGTCCAATTCGTTGTGGCATTGGACCCAGGTGTCGATTTTTACCCACCAGGTTCGGAAGGTGTTACGGTTGCCGTCCCAAGTGCCAGGTTCGGCTATTAGCTTTGAAGGAAGCCGGGTAGAGTTGAAAACAGAGTCGGGAAGGGGCTCGCCATCCACGTCAACACGAGGATACGGAAGCGATGCAGCTTGTCCTTGCTGAATCGAGAGGCGCAATGTCTCGTTCATGAGTTGCATGGCGTTCATGACGTCATGCCATGTTGGACCATCGGGTTCGGCAGTCATCCTTGGAGAAGATGGAGGGATGGAGGGAGAAGAGATGTCGGGGGAGGAAGATCCTAGTCCAGGTACCGTGCGGGGTGATAAAGTGTCGACTTGGGGCGCAGGGTCCTGCACTCGCCAGGAACAACTCGTTGTGGGCGGAAATAGTGCGGGTGCTTAGCGCTTTTCTTTCGGGGTTGGCGGCGGCGGTGGGCAGGAGCAAGCTCGACTGTGGGTGCGGGAGAGCGAGAGCGAAGATGAAGAAAAAAGTCGAACGGGGCGGGTTCTGGCGTAAGAACGCGCTCTGGTTCGGGTGTGAGGTCGTGTGGGGCGGGGTGATCGATGAAGTTGAATGGACCAGGGGATTGGTCGTTTGGGTCGAAATCGTCAGGGACCTCTAGACCGTGGAGGTAGTTGGTGGGGTCACGGTTTTCGATTTCCAGTAAGTAGTTGGTGGGCGGGGGAGTTGGTTGATGGTCGAGTGATTGATAGTGACGAAGAAGGAGCTCCTGGCGACGTTCGTATCGGTTCAGGTAGTGAGTTCGCATAAAAGGTGAGAGGATAGGAACGTAGCGAGGTAGAGGGCAGTCCTATTCAAGTGTAACGGGACCAAGACCAAAGCGAGTATAACCTAGTTAATAGGTTGTACGAGCATATTGATGGAGATGACACGTTGAGCGTTGGTGTCGACGACGACGACGATGATGACGTTGAAGGAGTTTATTGGTAAAGAAACAAGATAATGACGTAGCATCCGATTACGAGGATGAAACGGCAAGAAGTGCAAGGGTAAGGAAAAGAGTAGTAGTCAAGAGTCCAGGCCCCAAGTGGAGAGTAGACAAGTGAATAGGACTAAGGAAAAGACGACGAGAGGGGATGGTATATATATGATACTAAGGGAGTTTAGGGTAGGTCGTCTGAGTTCTAAATACTTGAGAGCCGGTGAGGGAAAGTCAATGATAAGAGAATATGAGGGAAAAGCAAGGTAACCATGAGGCGTGACATCATAGATAAGACGAGAGTCTGGACCAGGCCTAGACTTGAGTCACGTGTTGTCCCACGGTCACGTGTGAGGTCACGTGACGAAGAAGAGCAGAATGTCACGTGATCTGAAAAGGGGTAAGTCAGGTGACTGGGTCACGTGACTGCGAAAGTGAAAGTTGTTAAGTACGATTAGGTGAAGAAAATGAAAAGCATAGCGTATGGGTCCTGAACTATAACATTTGGGGTTTCAAGAGGAAGAAGCTTTCCTGAAGGGGGTTGATTGGTGCCTTTGAAGTGTGCACAGCGATCACACTGGTTAACATAATCTTTAACAAGAGTGGAAAAACCATCCCAGGTATAATGTTTTCTGATAAGGGCAAGGGTCTTTTCTGTTCCAGGATGTCTGGCGATAGGTGTGTTATGGTGTAGGCGCACGACTTCCGTTCTGAAGTTGTCATGATCTGGTACAAAGATCTTGTTATAGTTCAGGACCTTACGCTGCATACTTTCATTTTTCTTCATCTTATCGGACTTAGTCAATTTCACTTTCACAGTCACATGATCTAATCACATGACTTGACCCCTTTTAGGATCATGTGACTTTCCGCTCTTCTTCGTCACATGACCTCACATGTGACCATGGGATAACACGTGACTCGAGTCTAGGCCTAGCCCAGACTCTCGTCTTATCTATGACGTCGCACCTCACGGTTACCTTGCGTTCTCCTCATGTTCTCTTATCTCTTTCATTCTCACACCGACCCTCAAGTATTTAGGACTCAGACGACCTACCCTAAAGCACCTTAGTATCATATATATACCGTACCTCTACGTCATCTTTCCCCAGTCCTATTCACTTGTCTACTCTCCACTTGGGGCCTGGACTCTTGTTTACTACTCCTTCCACTACCATTGCACTTTGCCGCTTCATCCTCGTAATCGGATGCTACGTCACTACCTCGTCTTCTTACCTATCAATCAATATAACGACCTCATCATCGTCGACACCAACGTCCCACGTGTCGTCTCTATCAATACGCTCCTACAACCTATTAACTAGGTTATACTCGCTTTGGTCTTGGTCCCGTTTCAGATCTCACCTTGACCATTTAGAAGTGTTTCTTCTTTGGTGGATGTTATTCCTTGACTTTCTAGTTTCAGAACTTTGGACTCTTTAAGCATTATAGTAGTGGTTTTAATGCATGAGAGCAGTTCTTCAGCATCAGTGGCAAGATGGACAGTGGTGGTGGCGATAGATGTTCCTGTAGAGCCAAATCCACCATGTCCACGATCTGTTTCATCTAAAGAGTCCACCTTGATAACAGGTGGTAGATCTATTCTTTCAATGATGAGCTGAGCTATCCGGTCACCTTCTTTTACTTCAAAGTCAGTATCTGAGAAGTTGAAGAGGAGAACCCTTATGGAACCTCGGTAATTGGAATCAATTACTCCTGCTCCCACATCAATCATGTGTTTGGCGGCGAGTCCGCTTCTAGGTGCTATTCTTCCATAAGTGCCTTGTTTCAAGGCGACAGCTATTTGTGTGTCAACTAGAGTTTTCCCATGTTTAGGGACTATTGCTATTTGTGCACTGTAAAGATCCAGACCAGTTCCCCTGGTTAGGAGATGAGCCTTTTCTAAGAGTGAGTTTCTGTACCCTGAGGGGGTATGTATTGATGACTATGGCAATATGTTCTTGTGATATTACTAATACTGCTTTGTTGTCTTCTTCTATTCCTATTGTGTGGTCTGCACATCTAGAGAGCGCATCAGCTTTTCCCATTTGGGCTCCTGCTTTGTGTACCCATTTGTAGTTAAAGTGGGTGAGGTATTGTGCCCATCGGGCCTGTCGACGATTGAGATCCTCCCATTGCATGAACCATTGCAAGTTGGCATGATTGTTCCATATTTCAAATTGAAGCTGTGCCTCTTCTAGGTAGTGGCGCCATTGTTCCAGGCTTTGTTGTAGTTCAGGACCCGTAATGTCTCATTTTCACTTCTTCATATTCTATGATTCAAACTTATCATTTTTCTCTTTTTCGGATCACATGACCTCAATCACATGACTCCTCTACTGTACAGGCATGTGACTTCACTTCACTCCATATCACATGACCAATCATGTGACCTGGGGATCATGTGACATTGGTCTAGACCATTGCCTTATCTATAATGTCATGCCTCATGGACATCTTGCTGTTTCCACATGTTTTCCTTATCATGCTTCTATTTACCTACCCTAAACCTTTTAGAACTCAGACGACCTACCCTAATCATGCCACCTCTCACTATATAAACCCGTCCCTCTGTCGTCTAATTCTCTTTCCTTAGTCCTATTCACTTGTATCTCCTTCCCTCTAGTAGGAGACCTTGTACACTTGATTACCACTCTATTCTTTCTTCAATCCCATTCCTCTTTGCCAGACTCATCCACTGTTGTCAACAGATGCTATTGTTGTGTTTGCTCTACATCCCCATCACAAACTTCTACATTGTCATCGCTGTTTATGCCGACAACTACCAACACCGTCTCCTTGTACAAGTGTCGCTCACCCAATCTATTGCTCAAAGGTTAGGCTTGCTCTAAAGGTTCAATGCCCGTCAACACTTGAATGGGACTACCAAAGGCCTGTTCCATTGAACACCCCTTTCTACATAAAGAACCTTTATGCGCACTCACTTCCTCTTTCGCTATGAATGCAGAAGGGAAGAAAATGCTCTTAACTTTTTTATGCTAAACTGTCAACCAACACCCCCGCCTGCCAACTACTTGTTGCCAGAGACCTCCGACAACATTGACCCCAACCACGACCTTCCGGTTGAAGACGATGAAGTTATGTTTCACAGATATATTAACGTTGACGATCTACTCGAGCCTGTACTCACAGCTCCTCCTTTTCCACTCCCAGCAGAACTCTGTCGCCACCGTTCCCCCACTTCCATCATCGTCCTGCCTGCTAAATACCGCCGACACCAATGCAATCTCAGCCGCCTCACTAAATACATCCACACCGAGGAAGTGGGTAACTTCTCATCATTACGTCCTCGGAACTGTTATAGTTCAGGACCCTCACACTACGTTTTCATTTTGTTTCGTTCATCGTACTTAACATATTTTCACTTTCGCAGTCACCTGACCAAGTCACCTGACTTACCCCTCTTTGGATCACATGACATTCTGCTCTTCTTTGTCACATGACCTCTGCACGTGACCGTGGGAACCACATGACCTCTGGTCTAGACCAAGTCCAGACCATCATCTTATCTATAATATCACACCTCATGAACACCTTGCTATTTCCTCATGTTCCTTATCTTTACTCTTCTCACACCGGCCCTCAATCCTTTCAGACTCAGACGACCTACTCTAAAGCTCCATACTTACATATATAAACCCTCTCTCTATGTCGTCTATCCCCAGTCCTATTCACTTGTTCTACTCTTCCTTGGGGGCCCGGAACACTTGTTACTACTCCTTTCTTACCCTTGCACTTCTGGTGTTTCATCCTCGTCATTGGATGCTTCATTTGATTACCGTTGTCGCTCCCCTTGCCAATTTATACATTGTTATCCGCGTTGAAGCTGACCTTGTTATAGTTCAGGACCCATATGCTACGCTTTTCATTTTCTTCACCTAATCGTACTTAACAACTCTTACTTTCACAGTCACGTGACCAAGTCACCTGACTTACCCCTTTTCAGATCATGTGACATTCTGCTCTTCTTCGTCACGTGACCTCACACGTGACCATGGGACAACACGTGACTCGAGTCTAGGCCTGGTCCAGACTCTCGTCTTATCTATGACATCACGCCTCACAGTTACCTTACGTTTCCCTCATGTTTCCTTATCATTGACTTTTCCTCACCGGCCCTCAAGTATTTAGGACTCAGACGACCTACCCTAAACTCCCTTAATATCATATATAAACCGTTCCCTTCGGTCGTCTTTTCCTTAGTCCTATTCACTTGTCTACTCTCCCTAGGGGGCCTGGACACTTTGTTTACTACTCCATTCCTGTTACCCGTGCATTCCGCCGAACTCATCCTCGTCAACGGATGCTACGCCGTTATTACGTTTCAATACCATCATCGTCCTTTACTATTTCGCTCGTCGTTGTCGTCGACACCTCCTCGCAAACAGTCGTCTCAATCAGTTCCCTCGTCACTCCTGTCAATTAGCAGGATTAACTCGTTCAGGTTCTCTTCCAGTTTCAGACCTCATCAACCATCGTCTCCTCATCACTATCTTCCTACTCCAACGTATCTTCCCGGTTATCTTTCTTTGATCACTCGACATCCTATTATCTAGGATTATCTCGTTCAGGTTCCCATCCGGTTTCAGAAACTCCCTAACTCGCCCATCCTGGTATCTCCATGGATAAGCGCATCTCCTATCTCTTCCCCTTCCATCGCCCCATCCTCTTCTAGAATGTCAGACATTACCCCAGATGGTCCAACATGGCGAGACGTCATCAATGCCATGGTCACCATGCAGGGAATGCTGCAAACATCTATAGCTGCTCAAACCACCGCCACCACTGCTCCTCCTCCTCCTCCTCATCATTGCACTGATGCAGATGGCGAACCACTAAGCCCTCTATTCGACAACCCGCCACTAGCATACCAAAGAGCTGGATTACCAATGAAATTAATTGCTGAGCCCAGCACCTGGGACGGTAACCACAATACCTTCCGTTCATGGTGGGTACGAGTGTAGATATGGGTACAATGTCATGATGGGTTGGACAACCGCCAAAGGGCCACTGCAGTCCTCCTGCAAATGAACGGGAAAGCTGAGAACTTTGCACATATCACCATGAAGAAATACGCAAAGTTAGGATCGACCCTCGCCATGTCCACCCTCATGTGGCCTTCATGGGCGACACTCAAGGAAGAAATTGAGAACTTCTTCTGAATCAATGTGTTGAAACAAGAAGCCTACCTATTCCTGGTAGTGCTTAAACAAGGTAACCTCCTAGTGGAGATCTTCACACAGCAGTTCGAGTTACTCCGCAAGGACACCGACCTATCCATCACCAACTCTGCCGCCTTACGACTATACAAAGAGCAGCTCAATTATCAAATATACTTCCAACTCTCTATATGCAACCCACCGATCGAGGACATGTTAGCTACGTGGCAAAAAGAAGCTAACCAGATCAGCAAAACATTCACCACCATGTGCCTCGAACAGCAAAACCTTCCAACCAGACCTCGGGACGAGCCCCAATTTACTGAGGTCAGTATGCAGCCCGGTCGGGGGACACCAATAGACAAATGGGCTGTCCAATCACACACTGAAACCTGCAAATGCTATAACTATAATGAGGTTGGTCACCTATCGGCCAACTGCAAGAAACCAAGGAAGCCCCGTGGTCGTCCCATCTTCAACCCAACCACAGGCAAAACCCGTTACATTCCCCCTCACACCAACGTCCAAGAAATCAAACTCGTCCCGACAACAGGCATAACATCTGCACTACCCGTCATCCCCACCACCACCTCTCCCTCTACCCCGGCCTGGCAAAACGAAGAAGCCAGGGCCTACTACTTCAATCTATTTATGACACAGGCTCAACAACTCGCCGCTGAAGGGTTGAAGGGAAAAGGCAAGGCCAAATGAACCAGGGAGGTATTCATTCAGCGAACTTCATTCCGAACATTCCAACCGATGTAATTTTACTACATCTTCTTCTTTTTCTTCTCCTATGTTTAACCGGTTTTCTGTGCTTGGAGAGATGGACAGTAGGTTGGATGATGAGATTTCACTAAACAATTTATCTAGTCTTGCTACACATTCCAAAGGAGCATCTCCAAAGAGCACAGCACTGGAATTAAAAAATAGTGTGCTTAATTCTCCGTTTGTAAAAAATAAAAAAAATTCTTTTTCTTCTTTGTCAGAAACCTCCCCTGACCTTAACCTTATACTAAACAGACAAATATCAAATGGAGATGAATTTGACGTTGACCTACAGGTTTACTTCAAAAACAACTCCAAATGGCAAAAAACACATGAAAAAGCTTTACTCGACTCCAGTGCATGCCACACTTTCATCGATAAAAAATAGGTACAATTGTTGAAAATGCCCACCCAAAAACTATCCCACCTGCATTCCATTTCCAACGCCAATGGCTCCTCTTCCTCACATGGTAATATTATGGACTACGTTTCCTTAATCTTCTCTTACAACGGACATTCCAAGAGTGTTGACACCATGGTCACAGATCTTGGAACTCACAGTATTTATCTAGGTTACAATTGGTTTAAACGCCACAACCCACTTATTGACTGGGTCAATAAAACAATTTCCTTCACCTGCTGCACACCAAGTTGCAAAGCAATCAATGCAGCACACCTTACCAACGGCATCTGGAATGCCAATATCTGCTCCATTGAGGAAGGACTCACTGACAAAGTGCCCCCTCAATACCACACATTCCTCGACATATTCAGCAAGGAAGAATCCAAATGTATGCCGGTCCGCAAACCATGGGACCACGTCATCGACCTCAAACCCGACTTTGTGTCACGCAAAAGTCATGTTATCCCTCTCTCTGACGCTGAATTAGAGGAAGTCCGCAACTTCATCTCCTCTGAACAAGAAAAGGGCTATATACACCCATTAAAATCCCCACAGACAGCCCTGGTGTTTTTTATTTCAAAAAAGACAGGTGAGAAATGCCTCGTCATGGACTACCAATATTTAAACAACGGCACCATCAAAAATTCATATCCCCTTCCTTTAATCTCATCCTTGGTTGACCACCTCAAAGGCGCTGACAAATTTACTTGCCTAGATCTTAGGTGGGGATACAATAACGTCCACATCAAAGAAGGTGATGAATGGAAAGCCGCCTTCGTTACACCTCTCGACACCTATGAACCGGTGGTCATGTACTTCAGCATGACCAACTCTCCTCCTACATTCCAGCAAATGATGAACAACATATTTAACAACATGTACGCAGTTGTCATCGTCTATCTTGATG
>JBBPQR010000392.1:0-11682 GCA_038092615.1 Boletus sphaerocystis | reverse complement strand
CGAGGTCACGTACCAAAGGTAACCACCCATGTGAGGACATATCAGATTTACACACATCAAGGGGCCGGCAGCTTACTTGGCGTGTACGGAATTCCTCCTGGAGGGCGTTCTAGGGCGCAATGTGGGGATAAACAGCAGCAGGCTGATCGCGGCGCAGTTAGAGGGCTTCGTGGTCTAAGCGCATTTGCCTAACCTCGTGGCTGAACGAATACCCTAAAAAACCCAATAGCATGGCGCTGAGCAGGACGGGCCTGACGGCCGAACCCCGCATGACTTGCATCAAGCTGACGCTCGACAGTCGGCGGCCGAATACCCCCAAACGATCACGACAGACAAGTGACTTGGATACTGAGATCTGCAACCGACGACGATATAGCGGGCCTTGAGGTCGCCAAGCTGACATGGTAGTAAGCCGGGGAGAAAAGTACCCCGGCTCAAACGTCACGGAGCGTGTCGAGGTCGGAACTGATCAATTCTATTTGAAGCTTCTAGTAGTACATCCAACGTACTGAAACACGACGCCTTATCGCGTCAACTACCACTAGGCGTTTGTTCTGATAACACATAGAATCCATAGCCAACTTTTTGTCATAATCATAACCGAGCACACCGCAAGACCTGCTTGAGGAAAGGGGGGGGGAAAGAACTGTGCTAGAAAGGCGTATTCTGGTCCAGTACACGTGTGATCCTCAAGATAGCACACCATTCTTCACTGATAACGTTCCCACTGGAGCAAATGCAAAATCAAAAAAAACACATCGTACTGGATCACCTCCGGATGATCCGCACCTCGACTGATAATAACAGCCTCGTAATCATCCGCTTCTATAGGTGAGTTGCGGTGGCCCATGCTTTGGGCCGGGGGTTTGGTAGCGGGGGATTACGGGGGAGCTCTGGTATTGTCGCGGGTGGGGTTGAGAATGAGCACGAGAAGAGGCATTAGGTGGATAAGGATAAGGCGTGCTAGGTAGCGGAGCCTGGGCGGGGGCCCAGTGAACATGTCGTGAAGGCGGTTTCGACACCCCACGAGGTGGCGGGAACGGAGGCACTTGTTGACCCTTCGTTTCCTTCGAGGGGCGTGGAGGGGGGAGAGCTAGATCACGTTTGTGGGTAGGGTGAAAGTGGATGTGGAGGCACTGAGGGGACTTCGAAGGGCCTCGTTGAAGGGGATGAGGTCGTGCGGGTGGACGCACGACAGGTCCTTTGCGCGAAGGCGCAGCCGAGCGAGGGACTGGGACTGGCGCAAACTGATGTTGATCCCGTGGATGTCCTCGTCGAACCTGAGGACGGACCTGCGGGGCAGGAGCAGGCCGTTTTCCGTGAACACGGGCGATCGCCATGGGCGGACGTTGGGGATGGTGCTGTCCCCGAACATCCCCTGCTGCAACAGGCTTTCTGAACCTACTCAACCAGTCGAACGTCATGTCGACGGCAGTCACACTGGGAGGGAAGAACGAGGTGGGTGGTGGGGGGGCTTCCTCACGAGGGACATTAAGAGCAGCTGGCTGGATGATAAGGACGGCCACGCTGCGAAAAAATCCAAACAAGGAGCTGCCGTCAACACTTCTCTTTGGACTGCAGCGTCAGATAGAAGGAGCATCGGACCAATGACTAGCCGCGGCCTTGCGGCGTTTACAGGCCTGTGCTCGAATTCTTGAAGATGTTTCATCATCAAAGTGTTTCCGTATCCAACTTGACACACCGGAGATGAGCGCAGCGCGCAACCATAGAGAGCACAAGTTTCTGTCTGAGATCAGATGTTACATTCCATGCACCAACTTGGTCAACAGGACAGTGCAATCGACGTGGTACGGTACTGTCCGCATGTTAGCAAGGTAGGTACAACAAACCTTTTGTGATGTAAGCCAGGAGATACATTTCATACGCCTACCGACACGATAGACGAGGAAAACTACTCGCCCTGCTCTCCATTCTGCCTTTTGGTCTCTGCAAAGAAAAATTACACTCGTACACAGTGAGTTACTGGGGGGGAGGTTGGAACCTAGAAGAAAAAATAGATTCGTCATCGCCAAAATTCAACAAGGTGGAGAAATGGTTACCCAGGAGGAGGGGGACCTCCAAAGCCCGGTGGCGGTGGGAAGGGTACACCGGGTGGGAAGCCTGGGGGCCTGAAACCAGGAGGAGGACCAGGCATGCCAGGAGGAGGGAAGGGGACTGGAGGCCGTCCCGTTGGGGGAACACCCACTACATGCGGATCAGGCCATTAAAAACAATGGTTTTAAAGAGAAACACGCACCTGGAGGCATCATTCCCATACCACGACCAGCAGGCATTCCACGACCGGGACCGGCAGGAAGCTACAGGTTCCGGTCCATGGAATATTCCAACGTGTAAGAGGAAAAGCACGTACGGCGTTCTTTTTGTCATCATCTACAATTGGGGGTGGAGCTTCGACGCTCATGCTTACTACGGTTTCGCCACGCAGAATCACGAGACCCAGAGTCCGCTTGATCTCTTGTTCGGGCGGTGTTTCTGTCTCGCCGGGCTTTTTCTTGGGCCTAACGCGGCGAAACTCTTCACAATCTGCCAGCACCAGGTTCATGTGCCTATCAAAGGCAAGCATTTGTCCTATTAGCGCGCGACCATCGTTGATAGTGACTTTGAGCCGCCAGTTGATGAGACTGAGCATCTTTCCACCTTTTGACTTTGGAGGAGGCTACATTTATTAGTAGACAAGTCAATAAAAACTGCTCGTGTCGGATCTGCGAACGATGCTCACCATGATGGGCGCGATTGGGATATAGAACGAAGCACAACGAACGATAGCGACCAAATAGATTTCATTCGCAAACATTCGCAAACACATATGGTGGCGAGTCTAGTCAGATCCGATAAATACACAACTTCATGTCTCTTGACACGTCGATAACCCGAATATTAGGCACGTTACAGCAGTCATCTTATGAAACCGTATGCATACGATGTTCCTCCCTAGATGTAAAGATCCCCATCGTCGCGGCTCCGATGGCAGGAGCGAGCGGTGGCCTGTTAGCAGCACAGGTTACCGCTGGGGGAGCCTTTGGATTCCTCGCGGCAGGTATGATCGCACATCTCACCCGGTAAAATAACCGATCCTTGGAACACTGCCAGGCTACAGGAGCGCCGAGAGTCTGATCGGCGAGCTATCCCTTGCTCGTGGGATACTCCAGTTAATCCCCTCAGACCCCCTTCCAATTGGGGTTGGTTATCTGGGTTGGCAATTAGAGCAGCCCACCACTAACCCACAAGCCATGCTATCTGCCGCCCTCGACAACCATGTCCACGCAATCTGGCTTGCATTTGGGAGCAATCTCAAGGAGTGGATCAAATTCATCCGCCACTATGACGCTGAACACAAACGCGTCCGCCAGACGACTATATTTGTCCAGGTTTCTTCCGTCGAGGAAGCTCTCGTTGCCGCAAATGAGTGGGGGGTGGACGTCCTTGTCGCCCAAGGTTTGACTCCAACTGTGCAAGGCGGTCGAATTTTCTCTCAGGTGAATTCTTGCAGGCAACGAGTCAGGGGGACATGGGTATGGCTATGCACCACCTCTTTTTACGTTGATCTCCTCTATTCTCGTCGCGTTGCCCGAGGGCAGTCCACCTCTCTTAGCAGCAGGGGGCGTGTCTAACGGTAGCCAGATTGCTTCTCTCCTTGTCCTCGGAGCAGCGGGTGTCGTGCTTGGAACGCGCTTTTTGATGACCCCAGAGAGCCTATACAACGATGCCCAGAAAATGGCACTCGTGGCTGCGACATCTGACATGACAGTGCGAACGATGGCATTTGACCGTGCGAGGGGTACCTTGGAGTGGCCAGCAGGTGTTGACGGGAGGGGACTCTATAATAGCACAGTGAAAGACATGGATAGCGGAGTGGACGTGGAGGTCGTGAGCGCAAAGTTTCGAGATGGTGTCCGCAATGGAGACCCCGACAGAATGCTAGTATGGTCTGGTATGGGAGTAGGACTCGTCTCGGAAATTAAAGGTGCACAGGTTCGTTTCTGACCCCACTCACTGTCCATCGGCTCATCATGTGCAGGAGGTCGTTCAGGAACTTCACGACGAGATTCTGCAGCGGCTCAAGGTTGCTGCAGGGCTTCTGCGATAAAGAGCAGGAATGTTATCCAATTTGACTGATGATGATAAGACAGATCTAATTTTACGCCCTCATCACCTGTCGACCGTCGCATGCGTTCCCACCGTATCAACTTGGATGTCTCTCAATCACCGGTCCTAACCATGGATTTAGAAGCACTTGTCAAGGCGGGTGGAGTGCGGTCTTGTTTTTAAATTTAACATCGGACTCTCTCGACTGCGGGCGGTAATGAACGGCTTGCATGGATTCGTGTTGCTCTGGTTCGTCCCAAGAAGGGCATTCATTCAATAACAGGATAAGGTGGTAATTGACCCGCATGCAGACACTAATATACATTGCATATCTCACTCTATTTTGACACAGCCGTGAGGGGTGAAGTCAGTGGACAATTTCCACCGTCAAGTCCCCTTGGTTTATCGAATCACCTGATAGCCAATGTTATATATCAAACTCCAAAAGGAGCAGAACCCACAAACCTTCATTGACAACAACACGTTTGATGTGGCCGGAAACAGGAGCGGTGACAGCGGATTCCATCTGACGATTCTCAATTAGATGACGACAACGAGATTGCGCAACGCATGCTTACCTTCATGGCACTCAGGACTGTGCAGGAAATAAATATTATTATAAATTAGTTTTGGTGGGAACATATTTATTTCACTGACCGCAAAGAGGATCGCCCTTCTTGATTTCGTGACCTTCCTTGACTCTCACTTCCACGACAACACCCGACATTGGAGCGCCGACCGACCCAGGATCGGAGGTTGCCTTCTCCCGCGAGACTGTCTCGACCGCGGAGTTCTTGTCCTCAACGGATACCGCGCGCACCTACGTCAGCAAAGATGTGTCAGTAAAGTTCTTGTGCAATATCATATATTTGGCATTACTTCTCCGTTGACTTCGAACCAGACATCACGTTGGGCAAGGCCCTCGACGACAGGTCCTACTGCCATCAAACGGATAATGAGGGTCTTTCCCTTTTCGATAGAGATATGCATTTCTTCTCCGGTGGCCGGGCGCCCCAAAAAGTACCGTGTGGGAACCACACTGGAGAACAAATCGATATCGATAGTCTCCGATTACGCAGGGTTACGCACCTTAGGTCACCATATTTCTCCAGGAATACCTGGTATTCTTCAAACACCTGGCGGAGTTAACATGAGTAGTCCGCGCCAGGCGATAAGAGCAATGACACAGCAAACCTTAGGGTACATGACGTATGAGGTCACGTCTGCATCAGTGATGTGTTTTCCAAATTTACTGCGTAGTTCGGCCTTGATCCTTCTGAAATCCAAAGGTGCCATGGTAGCACCGGGGCGTCCGTCGATTCTTGGCTTATCCCTGATGACCTTGGTACGCAGTGGTTCTGGGAAACCTCCCACGGGTTGCCCAAGATAACCTTGGAAGAACTCAACAACAGATGAAGGGAAGTCAAGTTGATCTGCACGAGAAAGCACATCCTCTTTGGTGAAGGAGTTCGACGTCATCCATTGCGCAAAGTCCCCAACCACCTTGGATGATGGCGTAACTTTGACAACGTTACCGCACTAAAAGAGGATGAGGCATCCAACGCAATTGAGAGTATTTTCTACCCACGAGTTCGTTGGCCTCGATATACTTTTTCTTGATTTCTACACATGGCATATTAGTATATGAGGCATATCTAGATAGATTCAGATATAGTTTACCTGTCCATTGCGTTCCGAGACCAAGTTGCGCAGCTTGGAACTACACAGTCATTAAGCTAACATGCAATGCGGAAGTCACGAGGTCCGGATCCTACCATGAGATTGGTGTACTGTCCCCCTGGCATCTCATGATCGAAGACACTCGAATCCGATGCGCGGACATTAGCTTCGAAGCAGCTGTAAAGCATGCGGACCTGACTCCAGTACGAGTTCAGTGCCTGGATGTCAGCATAGCGAATACCCGTGCCCAATTTTGTTTGTTCAAGCGCCATACAGACCGCTCCCATCGATGGCTGTGAAGTTAACCCAGACATGCCTTATCCCGCCAATTAGTGACAATGTATTTGCGAATATGCTCTGTAACCCTTACTGTCAATAGCAACATCGACGATATCAGCGCCTGCGGCCGCAGCCGCCAACATTGATGCTGTCGCAATTCCAGCTGTGTCGTGGGAGTGGACGTGAATCGGGATATCTGGGTACTTCTCTCTGATGGCTCCTATAAGGCTGCCAGGGATTTGTCAGTCACATAATAACACAGCAAAGACTACCCACATTTTCGCTGCCTCTGGCTTGAGCAGACCAGCCATATCCTTTACACCAAGAATGTGAACGCCTTCTTTGACAAGTTTATCGATGAAATCCAGGTAGTACTCGAGGGTATACTTTGTTTCCTTGGGGCTAGCGACATCACCGCTGTAGCAGACGACAGCTTCAACAACGCCTCCAGCCTTCTTGGCAGCATCAATACCAAGTTTCATCTGAACAAAGGTTAGCACCCGCGATGTCGAGTTGATATAATCAGTCTCACATTCTCTGTAGAAATTATGCTGGATTAGTTGCCTGCCAAACCCCCGCCTACTGGTGAACTTACCGAAATAGTTTAGGGAATCGAAGACACGGAAGATATCCAGGCCATTCTCTACAGCTTTCTTGGAGAAATCGTAGATGGCGTTGTCACTGCGATGAAAATGAACGAGCGTTACAAAGGTTTCTAAAAACTTACGGATAGCTGGTATAACCAACACCATTGGCACCACGCACGAGTGCTTGGAATGGAATGTTTGGTACCAACTTACGAAGAGTACGCTGAAGCCATGTGTTAGCAGGCAAACTAAAAACTTATCACTCCTTTACGCACCAACCGTTCCCAAGGATCCTCGTACAGGAATCGCATGGCAACATCAAACGTGGCGCCGCCCCACATCTCCAAGCTGAAAGCGTTGGCAAGGGCATAGCTGGTCTCCTTCGCGATGTTAACCATATCAGTTGTTCTAAGGCGGGTAGCAAGGAGTGATTGGTGAGCGTCTCGCCATGTCGTGTCCATGATAAGCGTGCCTGGGTACTCTCGTACGGCTTTCGCGAAGGCCTCTGGACCGTGCTCGACGATAATATTACGCCAACCCAACTGACACGGCTCTGTGGTATCAATCGGTGGACCACTTGGGTCGTCACGGTTCTCCAACTTGGGGATAATAATGTCTTCTTTCAGTCCCGGTTCGCCAGACTGACCCTTGATGGAGCTCCCATTGACTGCGAGATCTCCAAGATATGCGAGGAGTTTCTGGGCACGGTTTTGGCTTTGTACAAGTTTGAAGAGTTCTGGAGTGTCGTCGATAAACTAAAACAATTTGAGAAAACGCTGGATACCCGGGACTCTATTACATACCGTTGTCCAAGTCTTTCCACCAACGAACACATCGTGTGTGAGCAGACGGAACAAGAAGGGGATATTGGTCTAGGAAGTGATGTCAGTTGCATCTTAATAATATAATCATCATCGACCGACCTTGACACCACGGATGCGGAACTCGACAAGAGCACGGAGCATCTTGCGACGGGCGACCTCATATGTCGTACCGCTGACCGTGCACTTGACGAGCAGGCTGTCATAGTGCGGCTACAAGGGGGCATTTGATTAACCCAAATATAAATGTGACTTTTCAGATGGGCCTACCGTGATCTGTGCGCCAGCGAAGCCGGAAGATGCGTCCAACCGAACACCATTTCCACCTGCACTGCGGTATACTTCAATTTTTCCGGTGTCTGGCTGGAAGCTAGCTGCTGCATCTTCGGTAGTGACACGACACTGAATTGCAAAGCCTCGGCGAGTGATAGCATCCTGCGTCAGGCCAAGCTGTGGAAGAGTTGCGCCCGCAGCGACTTGGATTTGGGCAGCGACAATGTCGATACCGGTGATCTCCTCTACGAAAACAACGCAGCTGCATTAAAAACCATGAACACATCTACAAGGTTCGTACCTGTGATAGTGTGCTCGACTTGGATGCGGGGATTAATCTCGATGAAATAATGTCTGCCCGACTGGTCGACTAAGAACTCGGCAGTTCCAGCGTTCCTGTAGCCCACACTTTTGGCAAGTTTGATAGCATCATCCAGGATGGCTTGGCGGACCTCTTCAGGGAGATGCATGGCAGGTGCAACCTCGACGACCTTTTGGTGGCGCCTTTGAACTGAACAGTCACGCTCGAAAAGGTGGATGGTGTTGCCAACCGAGTCGGCCAAGATTTGGACTTCAATATGCCTAGGGCGTTCCAAAAAGCGCTCAATGAAGACTGTACCATCACCGAAAGCGGATTTGGCTTCTGAGACGGCGCGCTCGAACGCATTCTGAAAGTCAGATTGTTCGCGCACGACACGCATACCACGGCCACCTCCGCCCATGGCAGCCTTGATGATAACTATAAACGGATGAGCGACCATATAAAGGAGCACGTTGCGAATTGGCCCTACCTGGGAAGCCATATTCTTTGATGAAGGCCTCTCCTTCAAGATACGACGATACAGGTCCTGGTGTTCCAGGAACGACGGGTACACCGACTCTCATAGCTGCAAGATGCCGCATAAGCCTCGGACACACGTGCTATCATATGAGCGCATATACCCAATGTACGTGCTTTGGTCTTGTCACCAAGACCATCGATGACTTCAGGGGTGGGTCCAACGAATGCGATGCCAGCTTGCTCGACTTTTCGTGCAAAAGTAGCGTTTTCAGATAAGAAGCCGTAACTACAAATGGGATGAGTGCAGACACGATAAGATGAGCAGCGGCAGTTACCCAGGATGGATCATGTCAACGCCGTGCTCGAGGGCGATCCTGATGATATCGTCCTGCGCGAGATATGCACCGACGGGAGTCAGACCTTTCCCAACTTGATATGCCTCATCGGCCTGTCAATGTCGCGCATATTAGGGGAACCGCATACACGATGACTAGGATCGCACATCGCACCTTCTGGCGGTGGGCGGAAAGGCGATCTTCGTAGGAATAGATGGCGACAGTGTGCATAGCCAACTCGTGGGCAGTCCTGAAGACTCTAACGGCGATTTCCTGGCAAAACAAGACCACGTCAGGGAGGTGATCGAACAGATGGTGCAAATCGGCTCACTCCACGGTTCGCTACGAGGATTTTGGTCAGAGGTCCGCTGTGTCCGGCAGCCTTCCTGCGCATCGTCTGGATACTGTGCACAGGTGTGCTCGGGGCACTAGGCGACGTGACAAAGGTGTGGGCCAGCCTCGGCGGGTGGAGCGATTGTGGGGGGGCAGCCATGGTGATGGTGATGGGAGGGAATCAAGGGAACCGAAAGTCAGTGAATGGATTTAAAGAGATTGAAAAAGGGCAAGATCGTGACAGAGCGTCAAAAGAACTCCGAGTACCGAACATCCGTTAACGTGGAAAACAAGGAGAGCACTGGACTGCACGTCCCGCTCGCATCTGTGCTATCCGGCTTTAAGGCGGCATCCTCCGCATCATATCTCCACCCTCAATCCATCCTAAACGACCGTGTGGTCTTTTGTATTCCATCGTGTCGGCGATAACACTGGTAATCAGCTTCGACTAGAGAGCGGTAGAATACTCTGTCCCCTGTTCTCCAGCTTTTTCTGGTTGTTCTTCGCGATCGCATACATGATACCCGCAAAGAACCCAACACCGATCGCAGATACCGATCCGACCGTGATTGCATCACCAAAGAACAACATCCCTGATGCAGCTACCGGGAGCTTGTTCAGTGCGCCGACCATGCTAGAATTTCGCCATTAGTCACTACACTCTCAGCGACACGTGACACGCACCTGTATGTCGTGCTGCTTGTTGTCCGGACGCACCAAGCGGTTGTATATGAGATGCCAACTGCTGCTGCGCCAGAGAACGCGATAGCAAAGAGCAGCAAATGTCGTGTTTCCTCCGGGCTTAATAAGAGAGCCTGGTAGTTGGCATGCGTGATGAGACTGGGTGGCCAGGTGTGCTTACAAGTTACGAGAAAGATTCTCCGTTCCCCAGTCTTCCAAGATGATAGAAAACACAGTCAATATAGGGATCGACAGTAAATTATTGTAAAACATCGAATCCCAATCGGAGAACCCGGTGATTTTGATACGTTTGCGCATCAGTAGGACCTGCCAGTAAATTATTATGAGCGTTTCTTCAAGGCCAAGTTAGAGATTGACTTGCATAACCAGCACTCGCTAAACAGTTAAGCAGCATCCAGAAATACCCTATATGCAACCTCTTTACCACAACGGAGACGAGATCTAGGCCAGTGCCCACAGCTGCACTGGCCAGCGGAATATCGCTAGCTTGGTACGTTATGTTGTTCACATCTGTCCAGGCTGCAAGTAACGACGAAAGTATCTGATTTTTTGATGTGGGAATAAGCTCGCTTGCGCGTCTGCATCATCACGGCACAATACTCACCATCAATAAGAACGCAATCATCGTGAGCCCAGTTATGCGCCCATTAAACCATATAACCTCCCCGTACGCCTGAATTAGAACAATGAGAAATGTCACTCAGCCACGAGGTGGCACGTACGATCAGGATAATAGTCAGGTTCTTGAAAATCGTGTAGACTGGTATAGTGAGATATTGCTTCGAGCAATTGATTCAGGAATGACAAAAGGACAACCTACGCGTGGATACTCACGAGGCTCTTGGATCCAGTGTATATAACAACAACGAGCAATGCGCTGACAGGAAGCCATGCTTTCGCATCCTGCACGTCAAAATTTCGAAACGAAATGATGCCCATCTTCTTGACAGCAACTACGCATGCAATACACACGATACTTTGCAAAGAGAGCAAAAGGAAGGTCATATTAAACTGACGCCCAGATACCACAAACTACGCTGGAGTGAATAATTTGAAACGGAAGACACGATGGTAACATACCTTGTTCACAAGGGTCATGAGGATAGAGGCAATACAATAAGAGACAATCGACAGTCCTAAACGACGCCTTGAAGATGGTGTGTTTAGCTCTTTAGGGTGGTATTCACTTACCAGAGGAAGAGACTGCATTGATGTCTTTTTGATTGCCTGTCGCAATATTCCTCTTCAATTCTGCTACATCCTCCTCAACTTCATCCCTTGATGCCGCCATGGGTTAAAGATCGGCTAGTGTAAACCTGGACCGCCGAGGTTAGGAATCAATTTAGTAGTTGGTAGGTTCACTGATAAACGGTATTTGCCTGCGAGCTTCCAGGCGGGGCGATGTGGTTTCAACGTAAGGATCGAAACGCAAGTTGTGCTGGTTCTTCGTGACTGCTTCGCGTTACTTGCGAACACGTGACCCGTACCTCGAGCCAGCACGGGAGCCTCGTCATGCGAAGGGGTGGCTACTTGAGAAGCTAAATTACCGGATATCTAAGTATGAGTGCGAGCAGCTACCAACTATTCATCAATGTTACACCACCACGGTCTACCCCCGGGGAGCTTCCTCCAACTGTATCGTGACCTCTTCTAATCCGGGTATTCTGCTTTTCAAGAGTGCGTTCACGCGTTCCAGCACGAGGTCGACGTTCGACTGTTTATTGCTTGGCGCGTCGGATGGATGCAGCCGAGAGACCGAACATGAGAGCTGGACATGGATAGAA
>JBBPQR010000391.1:0-11683 GCA_038092615.1 Boletus sphaerocystis | reverse complement strand
ACGTCGATATCGCATTCATGCGTCAGTGGAGTCAACTGCGCACGGTGTCAGTACACGTCGAGTACACGTATGTAATGGTTCAACATATTCTTGCATTGCGATATATATATATATGTAGGGTCAAAATAATGGTACCAGCTAAAATAGACCAGCACCATCACCCCTTCCCAAGCTTTTCTCTATTTCAACGACACCAGACCAGTCTGCAACCGACTGAAACTTTACCACCACAGGAACACAACCTCGACGTCTACCCTCCCCATCCCTCACTTGATCCTACTTCCTCTTTGCCTCAGTGGACACCGGGTCCTCGTCCTCCCAGGGACTGAAATTGGGCTTTCGAATCAGCGGCAGCGATTGTAGCCATGCAGGAAGTGCACAGTCCTTCTCTCCAATGCTCCTCCCTTGGGCTTCTCCATTGGCATGCACGGGCGACGAAGCAATACTTCCCACATCGCTGAGGCTGGGAAGGCGTTCAAGACTCGCGTTCGTCGAGCCACCAAGTGCTCGTTGTAACGCCTCGCGCTCCGCACGAGAAGGGGCAAAAGCACGAAGTAAGGAAGAAGGCGTAGAAGACGTGACGCTGGACGCAACGCCAGTTGGATTTAACGCGTCGTACGAGGATACAGCAGGTGTGGACGTGTCGGCGCTGCCAGTCTTGTCTGATGCAAACCTCGTAAGGCGGAACACTTTTGCGTCTGGATTGAGGCCGTTGCGAAGTTTTTCGTTCCTAGAGTTGGAAAACCAGCCTGAACTGCCTTTCCGTGCAATTTCCTGCAGGTCATCCGGTTCGTGTGTCTCGTAGGGCGCGGTGTTGTGGCGCACAGATGATTGATCTTGGCTAGACTGTCTTTGACCACGACGAAGATCGGACGAATCAAGATCGGATTCGGCCTTCAAAGAGTGTCCAGTATATTCGATAGGCGAGACTGTCAAAGGACCGTTCTGGATACCAAATCCTCCCTTCCAGTCTGCCGAGGGAGAATCAAGGACGCTGATCAAGCTGCTTGGAATGAATGCTGCCGAAGGCGTTGGTGGATCACGAAAAGGTGAGAATGTTGTAGCTTGTGTGGGTTGGAAGTAACCATTATGGCCGTGACCGGAGGGAGGCGAAAGCGGAGTTGAATCAGCGCAAGAAATGTCTTCATCAAAGGCGGCGTAACTGGGCGTGCGGAGAACTGGAGAAGCGTTTGGGTCACTGTCTATGATGTTGGAGATGCTGACGTACCCGAAGAGAATCCCAAAAATGTTGGAGAGCGAGAAGTCTCCCTCGATTCTGAGCCAGTGTCGCCTCGGACGCACTCTGATCCCATCGGTGATGTCAAAACGTCATCTACGGGGACGTCAAATGGGTTATAAGACGAGGACCATGCAGTATTATCCATTTTCCCATAGTTGGACTGATCGACGACACTGCCGTCCCAATGAGACAGGTCAGTCGAACCGGGGTATGCCTTGGCAAGCTTGGCGCGATGTTGAGCAGCACGGAGTCGAGATTTGCCCTCGTCGATCTGGTCCTCCAACTCCCGTGCACGAGTGTTGAGGGCAACAACGACCTCCTCTGCCACTCGAACTTCCTTCTTCTTGCTTTCTAATTCAGATATCAGTCCTTCTTCCTCTACAGTGTCTGCCTCGTTGGGTTCGGCAGCAAGGAATACGCGATCATGTTCCATCCGTTCCCTCAACCCTTGAATCTCCAGCTCCAGCTCCTCCACTCTACGCATCGCAGAGTCTTTGGCATTACGGGCGATTTTCATCTTTTTTTCCGCCTCCCGTTTGGTTGTCTCTGCCAGACGCCTGGTTTCTTCAAGAGCCTTTGTACGTGTCCGACCGTCCACTCGCTTTTGTTCCTCTTCCCGCCTCCTCAAACGGAGATCGCTAAGCTCTGCCTCGAGCGAATCACGGGACTGGTTGACCGCATTCTGGGCTTCCTGAAGCTGATTCTGAAGGTCATGGACAGACGACTGTGTGGCTGTTATCTGTCTCAGAACTTCCGCGATGGTTGGAGAATGGTCGGATGTCCCAGAAATAGAGGAGGTGTGAGAGATGGTATGAGCCACAGGAGGAGCACGAACGGCGATACGCTTCTGGTCCGTAATCAATGACTGCGGTGCCACGGGTAGAAAATCGTGGAGACGGTGATCGGCATGCAAAGGCAGGGATACGGACTTTGGAAGTGGTGGTGGTGAAGAATTACGATGCGTGACGGAGCCGGAGCGCTGGGCGGAATGTTCTCGATTACGCAGTCTGGGTGGCGATCCACGTAATAATGGGCGAGGATAAGGGGCAAGCTTGGCAAATGGGAGGGCTAGTCAAGGTGATGAATGACAAGGATAAGTGGCCCATTGTGATGGATTTACCGTTGCAATCGTGAAATTTGTCCAAGGCCTTGAAGCCAAGAATGCCCGAGCTCCAACCCTGGGCATCTTTGGAACGGATCATGGCATCGTAGTACCAGGACTCGACAAGACCACCACGCCACCAGCGACCAAAGGCACCAACGAACCAGGAATCAGAAGAAACGAAACCATCAATGTCTGCATGATGAGCAGGGTGACTGTGTGCACTGGTTGCGCGACGAGCACTGGCGGGGACAGCGGCGCCTTGAGTTGTGGCAATTGTGCAGATACCAAAGCTGTGGAAGATGTGCTTTGGTGTGCGGAGAGAGACGGAAGCACGGTTAGCAAAATGGAAAGGGAGATCTACTGTGTTGCTGCGGTCTGAACTGGGGGTGCGCACCCGAGAGAGAGTGCAATCGAGTTCGGGAGAGGAGTCGTCTGTAGGATCATCCAAGTGGCTCAAGTGCTGACGAAAAGACTGTTCGGTAAGGTAAGCCCTGAAAGAGATCTCTGTCGGATTGGTGAGGTAGGCTGATTGGATGGATGATGAGAGACTGGGAGAATGAGTGAGAGAGATGCCACACCGAGGATGAGGATGACTGCGACGACGACGAGTGCGCAGATGAAGGATCGAAATCCCGCTCTGGTGTGGAGTGATTGGTCCCAGATGTGGAAGGGGGACCACGGGGAAAGCAGGCCAAGACCGCCAAAGGATAAGGACATGAGCCAGAAGAGGGCTGTTGGTGGAGTTGGAGCAAGCCAGATGGCCTGGAGAGAGCGCGGATGGACAGTTCGTTGTGGGATATTAATTACAGACACCGTTGTTGACGACGACGTCCAACTCAAAGGAATCACAGACCGGAGTCGGAATTTTCATGCACAAATTCTCACCACTCGAGGAAAACAAAAAAATGTCCCAGGGAGGATTCGAACCTCCGGCTTCACGGTTTGGCAATGCCACAACGTGATGATTTAACCACTAATCGACAAGGACGCGACATGGATCGTTCGGGACCTCGGGAATATAGGCGATGCAGCTCCACACAAGTGAAGCGCAGGGCTGCGGTGCGTGAATATCCGAGCGAATTGCGCGAGTGGTGCGCGATAAGAAAGATAGCAAATTCAGCCAATCGTGACAGGGCTATTTTTATGTAAGCGTGCTACTGAGGTGCCGACTCCATTCAAGTACTCGCTCAGTGCTCCGTCCTTTTGTTTTTTTCTTCCCCTTCATCGACCCCTGCAAGTATGAGGAAGACATCCTACGTGGTCACTTTTGTCGCCGTCTTCATCGTGCTTGTCATTGTAAGCATCTCATCCGACCCCTGTCGCACCCCCACTCATCCCGGCCTAGAATATTCTGTCTGCGCGTCTCCCCGACTGGTTCGCCAGAAACATGTCTTTTTCAGCCAATCCTGACACCTTCTTTGAAGGCTCATCACGACTTACGATCTTGACCTTCCAAACGCAACGTCCACCATCCGCTATGGTCTCATGCAACGCTGTGAACGCTCCTCGGTCAGCATCCCTGGCCCGAGTGGCAACGGACGTTTCGAATACTCCGAGTATCAATGTCGCACCTTCCCTCTCAGGGTTCAGGACGGTTGTGAAGACGAAAACCGTCTATTCTGTGCCGAATGGGTCTCTGCTCAGTACTCCACAGAACTTGGCATCGGTTTCGCTGCCATGGCTTTGGCTGCCTTGCTCATCGGCGTAAGCACACACTCTAGGCGTCGCAGAGTCTGGAGAGCCGTCGCAGGCCTAGTCTTGCTCCACGGTAGGCAGTCCGTCGTCTTTGGTCGACTTCATAACAACCCTTTCACAGCCCTCTTCCAGCTCGTCACATTCATCCTTGTGACGGAGCTTTACACCAAGAACTCTTTTGATGCCTTTGAACATGCTAAACCTGGTAGGGTATATGCATGTTACTTTGTTATTTGTTACTCATCTGTGGCAGGCCTGGGTTACATGCTAAATGCGATCTCTTGGATCGTTGGCTTCCTCGTCGGTTGTGCTGTCATTGTAACCGGCATTGCCGCTGACCGCGGTCACAAATGGGCCGCCGGAAACAGAGCCTATCGGCCAATTCGGGGTTGAATGAGCGTGTTCTGTGTCCTGCCCTTCCATCTTTTTGCTAGATTCATTTTGACTTGCCTCTGTTCCACTCTTGTGCTATTATAACTATATCGATCCGTCGTACACACGTCAAACACCGTCCATACCCACTTCTTGGATTTAGCCCAGGTCAAAATTACATTGTCAACGATCACCAGCTGGTAACGCCAATAACATCGCCATAAAATATCGTCAGATGCTATATATTACATTCGTACGTGTCAGAGCTGCTCATCAGGGTAATCCACCTTGTCGTATAACCGCAGTATTTCGTTCCAATCCCTTTTCCTCCTCCTCCGCACTGAAAAGTATTTGGCACCACTCTCCCATTTACTTTTGACTCGGCCTTTTTCCCGTCCTCCACTGGCACTTTCCAGAAAGTATTCCTCTGGGTTCTGCGGGAGACCCAGGGTCCCCACTGCCAGATTCATGGTACGTGAGTGCAGATCATGTCGTGTCTCGTGTAGTTCCTTTAATGTAGCCGGACCCACCCACAGCAGACGGAACAAAGCGGTAAATGCCCTGAAAGCCGAGATTGCATCCTCCAGCCATCTCAACGTCATCCACATCAATGCGGGGACTAGGATCACAGTGATAGCCGCAAAAGGGAGTGTGAGCAGGGCGGCTAGAATCCATACGAGTAGGCCAGACAGGAGTCCATATACGAGCTTGTATTGGGCAATTTCATCCCAGGTATCCCAAATTGGCCCGCTCTTCTTGAAATTGTGTACAGCATAAAAGGTCGTGATGAAAACTGGCGTCCATAACATAAGCCCGGGAAGGGATATGGATACCAGACAAATGAACCACGTAAGCCGGATGAACATCCGGAATACGATCGTACGGCGGCGTAGCGGTCGCCGAATGCGATCATCCTTGATACCCAAGTGTACAAGCTTGTCTTGATACCTCTGTAAGACTTGGTAAGCGACTAGTCGCTTGTCAAGCAAAGCGCTGAATCACCTTCAAGTCGTCACGGAGCGCATGGATCATATCATCTTCCTGTTTATGCTGGTCCGACGTCTCGTCTTTTGCTTCGGATAGCTTGAATCCTTCAACAAAAGTTCGTGTCACGCGCACAAAGTCTCCTAGAGTCATCAATGTCCCTAATGGGGCATAGATGCGAGCGGCGAGCTTGGCCGACCGGATCAAATCCCAAGAAGGTGCGTCGATGGCTTGGGAACTGATCAACTGATGCACCCGTGCTGTGACTTCTCGTACAGAAGCGAAGTTTACAGGAGCAAGAAGCTCGGGGTTATCCTTCACGAGAAATATGAACAAAGGAATGTGAGGAAGACGTCTTTGTACGTACCTTTGGGGTGAACCTCATAGGAGGGTTAAAGGTAACCAGTACGTCGGAGCGGAAATGCTGTCGGTGCCTTTTGGAGTCGAGTGACGGGTAGAAGCTGCACATGCGGGGCTACTTACATGTACGTCACGGAACAGGTGAGAATGGATATGGAGAAGTCTGGATCATCACGATTCCGTGTTAGCACATCAGAAACGAGTCTTGCAACTGAAAAGGAATATCTCAGCGAACGTAGTTGATGGAACCATGAACGGACAAACCACCAGTTTTCAAAGGAGCAATAGTGGGATGATAGCGGCTCATTCCCTCTGGAAACAGACATACAGCATCGCCGGCTTCGAGTGCCTGCAAGATTTCAATGACTCGTATTCCACCTCAGTGGCAAGGGTGAATGATCTTGACCTGCATAAGCATATCCATGACCTCGGTGTTGTCGACGTCTCTATTATCAAAGTCCTTGCGTCTCTTGACGGGGACAGTCCCGGCAGACTCGATAAGCCAGCTAGTGAAGGTCTTGCGCCCGAATTGGGTAGACTTGGCAGTCAGGCGCAGCATATTGCGTACCTAGCAGAACTGGCTCAGCAAACTGAACTCTAGCAGTAACTGTTCGTGATTACCCCGGGGGGGATGGAGGTGACTAGGATGCTTTGCACAAGAAATGAGTGGAGAACATTGGTCAGAGTGGGGGTTGACGTACAGGGCATCGGTCAGTGAGTTGCTATGGTTTGCACACACGATGCTGGAGTTGGGTTAAGGGTGATAGAAATAGGACACGCGGGATGTTCTCCCACCAAGGTTCTCCGGTTTTGGGTATGTATTCGGTGTTCTCCACAACGATCGCTCCATAGAATATTTTGAGGACAAAATGAAAAAGAAGGCTAGCAGGCCATTGAATGGTGGCATTGAGGAGAGAAAAGAACGTACTCACCGAACCAGAACGTACGACCAAGGTGTAGGTGAACCCTTTGGCGTCGCCATGTACCAGACACAAGCTTGGTTGGGCTGTGCTGCTTGCGCTTCGGGTTCAACGAGATGGAGACAGCGCTCGAAAAAATTCGACCGCACACATCATCTTCTCTTGTACACCAAAAGACACCTGCGACGCTCCTCCATGCGCTCGAGTCGACCTTGTCAGAGACCCACACAGATCGCACACCAACGGCCTACTTTGCCGCACTCGTAACGACGCTGGATGGCACCTTGCAAAAGAAAGACATCGCACTCGGCGATGGTGATGTCCTGCCAGGAATTCTCTACCTGCTTGCCCTGGTAGCACCTTTTGTTCCCCATCCAGTCATCCGGTCAAGTCTGAGTACCCTTCTCTCTCTCACCGCACCCTTGTTTCCCTCCCTCTTACTCCATCCCCCTCCATTAAGATCTCAGCTCACCTTGTACCACTCTATTTTTCATTCTCTTGACCGGTCGCAATTAGATACGCCAGCCGTGCGCCAATCCTTTGCGACCGTCCTGCAATTATGTCTAGATCCCCGCCCAAAGGTGCGCAAGCGAGCCATCGATCTAGTCAGCGACCTGTTATCGAACCCACCAAGTCCACTTCTGCGCCATCCCTACGCCGAGCGCGTCGCTGAGTGGTTGCAAAATTCCCTTCATCAAGCTAGCTCTGGAGTGTTGCCAAAATCAAAATCTACTACAAAGGAGTCTTCTGTCGATAACGCCATGCGTCTCCTCACTCTCCTCCGCCCCATTCTACCCAATCTTCCACTTGATGTGAGCAATACGTTTCAGTGCTCGACTTGGCCTCTGATCGGCACAAAAGGTCATCCCACCCATCACAACCATCCTCATTACTTTACCCAGACTCGGCAACCCTTATTTATCACAATCCTCCTACTCAGTTCTTTCCGATCTACTCTCGGTTTCGGTCAACTCGGGTACTCAAAGCAGTGCAGAGCAAATCTCCGCAGTGTTGAGTGCCGTCTTGTCGTCACCACCCCTAAAGTCGGATCTCACTGTTGCTCCGTCGTGGTTGCGAGTGCTAGGAGATGCCATGCTTGCCTATCGTTCTGCAGACCCAGACGCGTCCTCACAGGAATTCATCAAAGTTTGGAAAACTGCATGGTCCTTTTTCGAGACAAGTCATGCACAAACACGCAAGGCTGTTGCACAAGCTCTTGAATCGCTCGCTGAATGCATCACTTTGCCCATGGCTCGCACGGCTGTGATGGATGCACCAGATGGCAAATCACCCATCAGGAGTGTCATCACGCAAATTACGAAAGCCTTGAATTCCTTGGCTTATGCATCGGCCATCCCAGAATTGCTACAGGTCGTATGTTCGCTCATCCTGGGCCTCGACATACGTATCGAAAGCGGCAAATCGACTCTTGCAGCCGAGAAATTGCTCTTACCACTGGTGCAGGAAATAGCTAACCTTCGTGTTCAGAAGAATTTTGAACACAAGGAAGCTGCGGATAGTGCCATATCGACAGCAATGAGAGTTATGGGACCCGCCGTCGTGCTCGAGGCAATACCGCTGAACCTGGAACCTCAGGATCGGTTCGTAATCATCCTGCGTTTCTTCTTGTAATTAGCTGAACTGTTTCGCAGTCAAGCAGGTCGTGAACCGCGCGCCTTCTTGTTGCCAATGCTCGCCCAGCCACATCCATCTCCCTTGGGACACTTTGTCTCTTACTTCGTTCCTCTGAGCGAACGGATGTTTAACCTTCAAAATAAAGCCGAGGCTGAGGGCAGGCAGTCTGAGGCAAAGGTCTGGAATGTTCTCATTTCTCAGGTCTGGGTTGGCTTCGCGGGGTACTGCCATGCGCCTCCGGACCTTGAAAATGCAAGTCCTTGAATGTGACGTCTTCGTGTCCTTTCGTCTGACGACCTATCCTACAGGCACTTACGCCAGCTCTCTCTCAGCTTTTGTCTCAACTTTTGTACACACAACCCGAGCTTCGATCTTCAGTGCTCAAGGGCCTCAAGTCTTTGGTTGAATCTAATCTCGCCGTATCACAAGCTGACCTTGAAAGTTCTAGTGAACCCTCCAATGAGGGGGGTTCCATCACCCGCGAAGAAGCAACCCATAATATCACTTTCCTAAAAGCGCAGGTGGAGAGCTGGTTTGCCGTGTTCTTCAACGTGTTTAGTAGCGTTGAGAGGGAGAGCAGGGGCATTGTTGGAGACGTCATCAGCGTTTGGGCGAGCATAGCCGACCCTCAGGAAATCTCAAAAGCATTTCGCAAAGTCATTGAGTTGTTCCAGCAGAACCTTCGAAAGTTCACTACTGCGCAAGACGTGCAACAGAATGCAAATATGACCACCATGACACAAGATCTACTCATACTGCTCTTGCCTTGCCTGGAAGCACAAGAAATGTCGTCCCTCGTGCAGATCTGCGTGTCGAACGAAGTGTTATGCTGCAAGGACAACGGCGTACAAAAGCGAAGCTACAAAATCCTTGCCAAGGTATTGGCCAGTGGTAAAGTTCAAATCGATACACTTGCGATCCTGCAGCAACTCGATTCTTTCATTACTGGTCTTTCACCTGCCGCTAAAAAGGATCGTTTCGTGTTACTGGCCAATCTCATACCAAATATACCACCCACGTCACTACACATCATTCCATCTCTCATTCCCGAGGCCGTGTTGGGCACCAAGGAACCTTCCGAGAAAGCTCGGTCTGCTGCCTTTGATTTGATCGTGTGTATCGGTCACAAGATGAGCAAAGGCGGTCTAGTTTCGAGACAGATGGTTGATGGTATGGATGAGGACGTTCCTGAAGGTTTGTCCTCCCAATTCTGTGAAGGTCACCACGCTCATGTCTACCATTTAGCAAATGCAAACATAAACGAGTACATAACCATGGTTGCTGGTGGACTAGCTGGGGCAACACCCCACATGATTAGCGCAACCGTGACCGCAATCTCGCGACTTGTCTTCGAGTTCAAAGGTCTGGACGTGTCACGCCTCACACATCACGTATTAACCTGCTACGTCGTGCAGACACCATCAATCCACAGATGCAGACCGAGATCCTTACAACTCTTCTTGTTTTCTTGTCTTCTTCGAATCGCGAGATCGTCAAATCTACCCTTGGTTATATCAAGCTCGCGATCCATACGCTGCCTACCGACCTCGTCAGACCGCATTTGAACCAACTGGTTCCTGCTCTTCTGACCTGGTCCCACGACCACAAGAATCATTTCAAGGCAAAAGTGCGCCACATTTTCGAGCGCATGATACGACGCTTTGGGTGGAACGACGTATATCAATCTGCGGGTGAGGAGCAGGCCGCAAAGGTCCTTGTGAACATCAAGAAACGCAAGGAAAGAGCCAAACGCAGAAAGGCTCGCGAAGAAGAGGAGGACGAGGTAGCACATTCCTGTGCGATCTTTATTGGTTACTGACCGGTTTCGCAGGCACCTTCAGGGAAGGTGGCGACAGGTGATGCTTTTGAAGACGTTCTCTACGGAAGTGAGAGCGAACTCGATGACAGTGGTGACGAAGAACAACCGCAGCGTGGTGCTGGCTCCAAACGTAAAGGCAACGATCATGGCTTGCGCCTTCGCGTGGACGATGATGAACCCATGGATCTTCTCCAGGGTGCTGTCTCACGAGTGACAAGTGCGTATTGTATGGAATCTTGTCGTGGTCTTGTTGATGTAGCTGTCATGCAGACGCAAGAACTGACCGCAGGCGAAAACCGGGCCAAGATGCTAACCGTTTCAAAACTGACGAAGAAAGCGGGAAACTGGTCGTCGCAGAAGAGTCTGACTCGGATATCGAGACCAGTGCTCGAAAGGCTGCTAAAGACGTTGGAGGAAACGCATACAGAGAGAGTGTTACCTCCGTGGACGGCTTTGCGCGCGGGCCCAACGGACGCATTAAATTTAATAAAGATACGAAAAAGCGCAGGAGAGAGAATGAGGATGATGGAGACATTGAAATGGCCGATGTTGAGACACCAGCGAATTCGAAAAAGAACAAACGACGTTCGGAAGTCAAGCTTGGCCACGAATTCAAGGCAAAGGTATGTTCTCTGTGAAGACAATCTGTATTGATGGTCTGAATGGGCAACGTTGTGCAGAAAGCGGGAGGTGATGTTAAGAAGGGGAAAACCGATCCCTACGCTTATCTACCCCTCTCCCAAGCTGCAAAAAGAAAAGGTCGTGATCGGATTGGGATTGCTGGAAAGCGGTGACACCTTTTATGTAGATGGCTCTCTTGTTGGGCCATGACGTGTGACGTGCAGGCTGTTAACCGTATAATGTCTGATCATGCGGTGTGCCGAAAAGACCATGAGCCCATGCTGTGGGTTGAGTCCAGGTTGATATGACGGCTGTACTCCCTAGCGCCTTGGTTGCCACCGTTGCAAGGAGCTGCGCATCCGATCTATTGTCCCCCTCCATGGCGTACTGCAATAGATACACGGATGGTATCTGCCATGAACTGGGAATGGATGATAGCAGCCTGCGAGCAATACCGCCACCGGGGATGAATGGCACATGCCAGGAACTGCCCTCAGAATTGGAAACTGGACGCAGTGGAGAAGAGTAAGGAAGGATTGGTAATTCTGCAAGAGAAGCGAGCGGGCCTCCACCTAAAGGGGGAGATGTTGGAGGTTGGATGAACGTCGTTGGCGTGCTATGAGAAACCTACCCGTAAGACGAGGATAGACTGTATGTCATGGAGATCTTTGCTTACTGCATTTGGGCGTCTGTTCTGTCAGACATGTCGACGCCCCCCAGAAAGACCACTGCCGAAACGCCAGAATTGCGGAGGAAGTCGAGGAGAGCATCGATAAACTCTTGCTTGGACGACTGCCAGAGGTGATGAATGAGGACAAATGTTTATCGTCCAACTAGGAGACCGACCTTGAGTACAGGGGAACGTTGCTGGATAACCGCGACCTTGCTGTTTGCCTCGCCGAATACTGCCGGGTTACGACTCGTCCGGACTG
>JBBPQR010000390.1:0-11687 GCA_038092615.1 Boletus sphaerocystis | reverse complement strand
CACTGGCTCGGTATACGCATTCGGCAGGCGGAGACCCAAACGTTAGAGTCCGACGTCACTTCGGCAGGGTCTGCGGCCCGAATCCTCCGCCGGCCATCACTCAGTCATGTTGGTCATGGCGTTCATGTTCGTATGCCAACATTTACAACAGGCTCCATCTTGGTGGTCCACAAGGGGGCTCAAGGTTTAATGCACCTTGCCATCCCACCTCGACTAGATGCACTCTCCGGAGTCCCGGTTTCATCCACGGTGAAACGACCAAGGAGCAGATCAGGCTGAAGTGAGACTGGGTTGTTCAGCATACGATCGTGGCAACACGACAAAATGGCACATACCCCAAGTTTTTGGATGTTGCTCACGGACTGTTTCTTAAGAGGACGCTAATTGCGTTCTATGGTGTAGAAGCTCGGTGCACCAACGTTGCCATTTATCTCAAATGACGGGAGAAAATATTATGAACCGTCCTCATGCCATGCTGGACCATGTTCGGGTTTGTATCTCAAGTAAGTCTCACGTGGTGTTCACGATCTCTTTTCTTTACAAGGACTTCCTTCCCTAGCGTTTCAATGTCCTTTGTTGGTCACGATCGCGATAGATGATACCTCCACAGCCGTCGAGCATCAACTCCCACCCCCCCTCAATTCCACAGCATCCGCCTCAATCGCTACCTCCGACACCGTTGCAATGCTCCGCTCCAGATTGCCTTTGAGATCTTATATGGACCGGACATGATCATACACAACACACACCCGTCCTCCCACTACCACAACTACCACCACGCCTCGACTCTGCTTGTCTCACCCAGTGATGACCTCCAGCGACGTGCATGTACATCTACGGTCTCAGACATTCCATTGCCACACTAGAGCGGAGTTGTGAATACGCATGGGTGAGCGCGGGCACACTTTATAGCATCGGATCCAGTATCTCCAAGCACAACCAATCATGGGTAGGAGCCGCAAGTGCAATCAACGTAGCCCTGGAGACAAACTGATGCATCATGCAAAAGTACTCAACGCGACCTATCTAGGGCCCATTCATGCCAATCAGTGCGCAACTGCGGTGAGCTTGTTTCCACCAATAGCAGTCACTGGGTGTTAACATATGTAAATCTGCCATTCCCGCGTCATTGCATCGATGCGCTGGTGTTACAGTCGTTCTTTATTCTACATGGCCGGAGAAAGGCTTATGGGACCTGCTCTCATCCCGTGGCAAACTGCGACCATACGACTGGTCGAGGATCTAACTCTAATTGTCCCTTGCCAGCAATGTCCGACTAAATGCCTACCTCCAACAGCGTTGCAACGGTCCCCACCTCAGGGATCCAAACAAGATCCGCGACGGCTTCAAGATCCCTCCACAAGGGATTCTCTGCATTGCTCGGCCAAGGGAGTGCGGTAACACGAACATTCCTTGAACCATTTTAGATGGGCAATATGACACCTGGACGAAGTCTCTGAATGGGGTGGCTGCATGGGCACACTATCAGAAGGTACACGCGCCTGACGATATACGTATGTGTTCCATTGTCTGGGACTTCTGTGATAAGTTGGATGACACGTGGGTTATGTATTTCAGGGAAAGCAAGAGGAATGGGGTGTAGGCTTGCCGTGCTGCATGACAGATTCTGGATAAATTCACGCTAGCTATGCTCGAAGGTGGTCTATTCAAATTTGATCGGTGCAGAAGGATTTCTGTCCAATACAGTTGCTTGGTATCTGACTCGCTGCCTCAAACGTTGTCGTCTATTCTACGGTTTCACATTCCAAGCGCTGCGACGAATATAATGTAAAATCAGAGCACCATGATGGATGACCATCTTCTGCGTATTGCGTGTCTCATTTCCTGAGCCTTACTACTAACTGTGTTTGAAAGTGAGAATGTCCGACACAACTGTGAAGGGGTTGGGCAAGGTGAGGGTTCCTATAGTCATCTCAAATGGTCATCCAAATGACATCTTGCCAGGTAATTCGGAGGTGCAATTGATGGGAGGATAATGGGCAGTAGAAACCAAGGTGGGTTACTTGTTGCGGCGAATGGGAGTCGCCTTTCATGACCAACGGCCTTACACAATGGCTTCTATTTGTCATGATATGAAAAACAGTTGAATGTGTGCACCTGTTCTGTGCGGGTCGGCGTAGTCCATTCATTTAGTGTAATGGAGCCGCCATAATCCACCCGTCTAGCTCTTGTGACCATTTTTTTCTGCTCTTTCAGGCTTTGACAGCTACCAACATTCTCGGGATAATTGCTAGTGCATACTACTGGAAACGACATTTATAGGTATGTCATTCACCCACCTCAGTCATGCTATTCATCATTGAATTCCCTGACATGCTCCCTCATGGCCGATGTAATTAATGCCAGGTCAAGTTCTTTAGGTGGCCTACACGCATATCACCACAGGATGACGACGGCTGTCTTACATAATTTCCTAACCCAATGCTACATATAAGAGTGGTGGGTCTCTGAAATTCTGTCTTGTCTATCTCGAGTTCATGGCTTCCGCCCTGCAGCAGGTAGTCAGGGGCATTCAGCTGAATGACTATGCGAGTCGTACGCCTGTTTACCCTTTGCGATTTGCTTCAATCGGTCTCACTGTCCTCTCCAGTTGTGATGCCCACTGCCGTTGGATATGATTATGGTACGTGATACATGTCTGTATGCATTTCTTTACGCTTAATGAGTCTTCACTTCATTCTCAGTGCTCACATTTTCAGACGAGGTATGCCCCACATTCATTGGCACGATGCATGGCAATTGGCCTGGCTGACAACATTTGTAGGTGGAATACATCTGGGTGAGTAGTCACATTTCGCAGAAACTTTTTATTCTGAAATGGCTGCAGAGCAAACCGTGGACATGGTGGTCTACACTCTATGTTCTGGTATGTACCCTCGCCATCTCTGTGATGCCACACTGGGCCAATAGTTGTTAACCTCCAGACTCGTTATTCTAGGCTGTGTTATATCATGTACGTCTACCTGTACTACAGCAGATATCCATTGGTCCTGATCGGTTCACTAGAACTATCTCCATCGGTGTGTCTATCCCTTGAACTTCTGACCTAGAACTGATGCAGCTTGATTAAAGTGGGGAGTTCTTTCCTTCCCGGTCCTGCAAAGGTGATTTCTTATGCTGCTGATGATCAATGAAAACACTGAAGAATTTTACCCGCTCGTAGGCATATGTGATGATGCTGCTTGTTCTGGTGGATCTCATTTCTCGCCGACTGATCATATTTTAATAGTTGTGAGCACATCTATCCAATGTTCAGATATCCAGTCTACTGAGGGTCATTTTTAAGGCAACATTGTCTATATCTTGTCGGGATGGGCTGTCTTCATTTTCATCAGTGCCGCAGATAGTAAGATTTCGCTTTCTGAATTTCCAGCAAGATGAATTAGACTGGTAGATGCAGTGGCGATGATCCTGTGTGTCTGGATTTTGTGCAAGAAATCAATGTTCATCCTTCGCACTCTCTTGTTTTTCTATGCCATCGAAGTCACCTTCTTTCTGGTTGTTAACATCATGGTCAGCATTAACTTTGAAGGTATGTGAAACATAATTTCATATTATTCACACTGCGTAATGGGATATCTCCCGCACTGCCGATCACATAGCCCGATGCTTCACCCAAGTTGAAGTTGTTGACTTTTCATTTTGCATGCCGCAATCTGCTTCTCCGCTGACAAAGTGGATTGCCCTTGCGTTAGATATTGTCCAAATGATTCTCAGCGTATCGACGTGTTTGCTGCTGGCTATTCGATTTATCAGACAGTCACTTCAAATGTACAGAGCGACAAAGCAATTCGAACCGGGCCGATACATGACCCTTCTCTCGATGGATGGCCTGTTCTACTTTCTTGCGTATGTCCACATCTTATCTTCTGTTTGTTCTACCATGCCGATGGGCTAAGGGTGAATCACTATGTATAGAATCCTGTCATATACAGTGACAAATCTGCTGTATTATAAATCAATCATCCCACTGGACGAATTATGGTGGTGGGACCTACTGGGCCTGATACTGCAAGATGTACCTGCAGTCACACTTGCTCCCCGACTCATCTTGACTGTGCAGAAACTGTATGCCCGCATTCTGAACAAACGTGAAAGCGAGACTAGCACACCGCCCCCTTTCACATCAATGTTTAGCGATCGTGCTGAAGCATTCACGTCCCTGCTCATGGGCTCTGGACAGCAGGAGGGGAGAGAACAGGGAGAAGAAATAGAAATGGTGGAGAGGGATGTACCCGTTGCCGGTCCTAGTTGCGCGTGAAGGAGGTGGCTGGGTCTGGTCGGATGGAGTCTTTGTATTCCAAGCGTAATCCTTCTGTGGTAATGGTGCTGTTCATTGTGTACGATCTCCGTGTAGTCCATCCGATGCGCTGTCGACTGCCGTGTACATCTGGGGGCGCATCCAAACTGGCAGGGTCGGCCAACGTGTGCACCCTCCGATGGTACGTCCGTGCAGTCGCTCCTTTCCGGTACTCTGTCCAGGTGCTGTGATTCTCCTCGGTGAGACTTGTTCAGGCAGGTTTTGGCATTTTGGTCAAAGACGTCATGGGTGGTTCCCTGTACAATCGTGACCTCAATTGGCTAGGGAAAGTGAGACAACGGTCCTCGGAGACGCCCTGCATGTGCATTTATGTAACGTGACGGTACGTCGCTGGCTGTGTTAAGTGGGTAAGGCCGAGGGGCGTCGTGATGGCAGTGGTGGAGGATGCGTGTCTCGAGGAATGGGGACCATTACAACGGTGTTGGAGGCAGTGGTCAAGTTGGACGTTGTGAGAAGCGGGCGATACAAATACCATTTGGTTGTCAGTGGAGGAGATAGCCGTGTTGTGATTGAAGAGGCGATCTCTTCTGACGCTACTAGAGGCTATTGGCGACGTTTGTTGATAAAACACTCACCATGGAACGTAACCCTGGGAAATGTGCTAGCTTTGATGGAATGGTCCGTTAAATACTCCACTGGCTATCCCGTGACCTTGCGGATAATAATTTTTGCAAGGAGTTTAGGGAATTCTGCTACCACCAGTAGTAACCACCATCCGTCTGTCGGAATGTTTCCTGTACAAAACACCAACGTGAGGAGTGTATACGCCAAAATGCTATTCATAAAAACAGTTCACCGGAAGAAGAGGAAATGGAAAGGACGAGACATGGACATATGCTAGGAAGTAGATTATGCCTTCCTTCACGAGAACGTTCACATATCGACTGAGCTGAAATCGCTTCGTTGCTTTGTACATTTGAAGCGACTCCTTGATGAATCTAATAGCCACGAGCAGGCACATGAATGCACCGAGAACGAGCTGGGAGGTTTGTGAAGTCTCGGGCAAAATCGGGGAATTGTATTGCATTGCGCAGAATGAAAAATCGAGCACTTGAACAGCAGTCGCTAAAAAGATAGGAGAACGATGAATGTCTGTGTGCATAATATGAAGCCAACTGTCACATACTTTCGGGATTGTTCCGAGTGCTGATCACAACATTACAGATGGTATATGCGGTAACTTGGATGGCGAATAGCACAAGGAGGGCAGCAAGAATGATTCTCGATTGATCGTACAATGCCCAGAGACGGAGGGTCGTCACCACTGCATCCGCTGATGTGATTCATCTCGTTGGAAATGAACATGAAATCTCAGTCTGCAGCACCAAAAAAGACCAGGGTGCCCCATGCACAAAGAATATTGAGCGCATTGACTTTAGAAATGTCGTTGAGCAGGGGGACATTGGAAACGTAGGATGAATGTGCTCACAACTATTCAAATATAAAGAAATGCTATTGATCAATGTAGGATGGAACATGGACACTTACATCCGCCAGTAATAATAAAAAATTTGACCATCTCCATTAGTGATAGATAGTGTGAAGAGTCACCTCTGTAGGGCCGGGTGCACCACTGAAACTAATTTTTCTTTATTGGGTATTATAATTGAGTTATCAGTGCAGGAATGAATGCAATACGTCTCAATTTGCCATTGCTCCTGGTAACTCGCTTCCAATGGTTTATATCACTATCCTCGTTTGCGAATCCCCCAGAGTTCCCCAGAAAGTGCTAGGCACTTAGGAAAGTCAACTCAAATTTCGACTGATTCGCGACAAGGTGTACACTCACTGCCAATGTGGCCGCTTGGCGACAATTTTGGTCCTGTTAGCAAATGACCCGATTTTGTTGGTTTTTGGCTCATCAAATCCAGCCATAGTTCTGGTGGGCAATTTGGAAACTTATCCAACATGAAGCCTATAAATGTGTGATGTGGCTGCCGTTTGCCCACCGATTCCGGTGCTAGTTTTGGTGAGCAATTTGGAAAACTATCCTATATGATGTCTATGAACTCATGATGTTAGTGCCGCTTGTCCATCAATTCTGGCATTGGTTTTGGTGGGCAACTCTGGGAAATTATCTCAGCGATGGGCCCACAGACATGTAATGTTATTGGATATTTCTGATCTTCTCCGTTGATTTGTATATTGCCAAACTTGCATCAATTTTTCGCTCCAAGGCCATGTCTTGATAATGTACTATCTATTTGACAATGCTGTGAGCCAATGTTGTGAAATGCAAATTCTCCGCAACCATATTTTTGGTGCAAAACAGCTCTCAAGAATAAGCTTCGTTAGGCACTACATATAACCAGCACTCTTCTGGTTGCGCAATAATGGACAGGGAGATAATGACGACCACTTGCGATGATGATATTGTGGAGATTGGCAATGAGTTACAATTATATACTGATACAAGTACATCATGATAGCACGACAGTATTTGAGGGAATGAGAGGCAGTCACCTAGGCAAGCGAAGCGGCAACTGATAAGTTCTCAACTCCCTGGGGAGTTAGAGTGCCGGCGTGTTGGTGACCAAATATCATCCTAGATGAAGTGAGACAACGTGTATGATTGGATCCTTGAGCTGACCTGTTCCACCAGAGAAGTAGCTGTTCGATCTCCTGAGTCTTAGCTTGTGTCCTCGGACACTCAAACCAGTTGACTATGTTGTGGTAAAATATCTTGTAGTCGAAGTTATCGTCTTTGAGGAACCAAGAAGTGCTGTTGGACAACGCAAAGCGAACCTAATAGACAGTTAGTACTTGTAGCACATAATGTGGCCAATTTGAAGACTGGCCATCTCACCTGGACTGCAATGTACGCAATTGCACGGGGCTGTACAGATCTCATCTTCAACAGTCCCGCAACATGGCAACGAGTTTGTGCAGCATGTCCAGTCCTGCGGGCTTTGTTTGCCGAAGGTTGTCCCTGGACGTCATCTGCCTCAAGCTCGTCACGAGCAGAGCTTGGAGATGTGAAGATACAATGAAAGGCCTACTAGTGGGAAATAAGTATGTAATATTATGCTCATAAAATGTAGTCTACGCACCCGTAAGAGTAACTCTCCCTTAAATAAGCCAGCTGAAAGACGCCGAGGATCATAGTGACATTTTGGATAAAGGAATGCCGGCCACATGTGTGCTGTGACTGAATAGTGGGGGTGATATTCACGGATAGCGGCACAAATTCTAAGAAATGTATCAGATAAGGAAAGAAATGTACTGATCAACATACGAAGTGTCAAGCCAATCATGATCAACAGGGCAAAGAAATCGACCTGTAAGGTCGTGATTGAAACCTCGACCTTCCTTGTTATTAGTGTTCAAGAGGGGAACGGGGTGGGGCACTTGTTGATTTAGCCAGGTGACAACTGTATGCTTCAAGGTGTTTGCGTCATCCCCGCGTGCACCATCCGCACCTTTCTTCAGCTACAACTCAGAATGAGGCATTTGGAGAACATAATTGGAGTTACTGGTGACTCACCTCTTGGCAAGCTACACTTAACTCGTATCCACTAATGTTGCCCTCTGTCAGTTTCTTGACAGATGGGCACCACAAGACCAACTTCTTGTAGGATCGGAAAGCACGCTCCTCACTGTTGGATGTAGATAGCATCTACTTAGCGAGTGAATAACTAGAAATTGAAGCCGCACTTACTCGTCAGAAGATGGCACAGATTCAAACTCAGTCTCATCTTCCACTAGCATGACTCGCCGGTCATACTCAGCAATCAGGTCAGCGACAGGATCATTAAGGCTGACAAGCCTACGAATGGCTCGCCCCTCACGTATGTAGGAATGAACACTGTGAACAGTTTAAATTCAGATATGAATGTCTTAGTAGCTGAGAATCACATACGGAGTCTTTGTGACCTTGGCATGCAGTTGCACAAGTTCTTCTTCAAGCGCAACTATACGGCGCTTCAAAGCTGCATGAACATCAGGAGCTGGGCTGCGAGTGCCAGTGTCAGACATGGGAATATGATCGCGTGAAAACCCCGGGCCTCCTCTCCAAAATAGTTTTTAAATCTGTTTCTCAGACACGATCTGGATCACATATGATTGGTATGATGATGTCATATTCCCGTGATCTAATCTATATGAAGCTAGATGTCGTTAGGTGCTTTTTGTTCTCCAACATGGTGGCTCTTTTTTTTTTTTGGAATTGAGAAGTCCTGGAAAGGAGTAGTTCCATCACATTGTCAGTAGTATTGTCCGGATCAAAAAATAGGGTGATCGGGCAATCTAATCTAATACATAAGAAATTTCACAATCAGTCGAGCAATGCATAGATAGTGGTAAAAGAGCCGGCCATCAACTTTGTGTGATTGTGATCTCCGTTGACCCTGCTCCACTAGTAGGGACACAAGCATGAATGTAGCTAGTAGAAACCGGATCCACCTTTAATTTGAAATTTTGAGAATTCATTTGCAAAGTTCCGGCCGCCGCAGTACTGTCAACGTACTCGGAGGTGTAAACGTTCACCGGTGGTGTTTGTGGTGCATACTTGGAGTTCTAGAGTCCACTGTATGTCTTCCACAGTTCTGCAACTGTCACTACCTCCACCACTGTGACCGGTGATCTGACACCTCTCTCGACTATGCCAGTACTTAGCAAACTATAATCCTTATCTTTACTATTACTGTTCTCAGGAATTGCTTCACTATTAGTAACAACAAAAATGCACAGACAAAAAAAGTGTAGACATCACATCATACTATGTACTATACTATTACATTGGATTTTGCTACTATGTAGACTTTAGGCTCCTGTGTTTCGTCCTCGCACTTCCTCCAAGATTGTAGAGAGAAGTTCTGTTTGCTTACTTAGGGTGACTTCCATGTCTCTCTGTAACTCTTTCACCATGCCTTGCAAGTAGCTTTCAATACGAGAATCTTGTGATTCAATGCCAACTTCAAAGTCAATTGGAGATTGAAGTCGGCGATGTTTAATTGGTCGAGGTGGATGAATCGGAACAGAACTTGCCCGAAGTATGTTTGTCGACAACCCTCCAAAGGTACGTTGTGGGGTCTGAAGTAAAGTCTGTCGTAGTAGAATATGAGAATACCAAACATAATCTATGCAGATAGTCACATACCTCAATTTGTTCTTCTGATCGTTGTTGCTTTAATGTTAGGAGGTTGCATCTGCCGGGATGTGTAGACATCTCCCTATTGTGGGACTTGCTAGAGGAATTCTGGGAGTTATTTGTGAGCATAGGAACGGTTGAGGTATTGAGTAATCACCATTGTATCCTCGCCGGTCATAGGAACAGGCATAGCACTGGCAGAGGGACTTGATGGCGGAAGCGGAGTCCATGGACTTGGAATGAGGGGCACCTCACCGGCATCCTGATTGTAGATGTAGCGACCGTATTCATCAGTGGGTAAGCCCTGCCCTGTACCCTGCCCTTTTGCTTGACCCCACTTGTCAAGAGACATTTGACTCCAGGGACTTCTGTATAGTGAGATGGCCGGGCAGTCGGGATCAGTATCATGGTTGGGATCGGTGTCATGGTTGGGATTGGCGTCATGATCAGGATCGGTGTTGCGGATGGAATTTTCCTTGGTTTTCAGTGGAGTGTTCTGTGTTATGCACAAAGTTAGTGACATGTCAATGGACAGTATAGTACCTCAGGTACAAACCTTCCCTATGGCGGGTGCTTCTGTGGGCGGCTTGGATTGCAATTGTTCATCATGCATTGAATCACCTTGCTACTCTCATATCAAACAATCAGAGACGAGCCTGAGTAAAATTTTAAAACATACCTCAATGTCATCGTCAACCAGTCTTGACAGTACCGTGCTAATCCATAAGTCTGACCCGGAGTTGTTTGCATCCGCCAGTATCATTGCTTTGCGCACAGTTGGATCCTCATGTGCATAGCGTCCTAAGGCCTCATTTTTGTCCTGCTCCTCTCGAAGGTGCCCTAGTAAGAGTAGCTCCGCCGCACTTGCATTGAATGAAGACGACCGTGAACTGTGAATAGAACACGCACGCCGGCGCCGGAACAAAGGCTTCTTGTCCTCCAGGGATTCTTCTGGAGGTGGATCGACATGAGACTTGGGCTCAGGCTGTTCGACCAATTCTCCGGCGGGTGCCTCACTAGCAGAGTTCCCCTCAGGCTGGGACATGACAGTGTATCCGTGGATGAGCCTGGACAGACTCAGATGTCCCTTTTAAAATATTTATTTTGTCAAGATCAACTCCCTCCTGATACATATCACTTACGTTTACGAGCGATAGAAAAATCGTCACTCAGAGGCATAACAGACGCAGCCTGAGTGCTTTCAGTTCAAGTTGTTTGTCAGAAGTCGGATCCAGATGTGGCTAGTGATCAAGCACATGATCACGGCGACCAATGCTACCCTGTGGCTGGTGGTTGTGCCATACTAACCAAACGGCGTTGAGTTTTATGTTGGATCCCTGTATCGTATTTGCCATCGGCCGGTAGCAAAGTTCGAGTCACAGTATAGGCTACCATGTGACCAGCCCGTCTAAAAGAGGCATGCTGTGGCAGGCTGCTATTGGCTTGCCTCTCGGCCTCTTTACACAGCTCCGCGTACCCTCAGCTTTACGCCCTACCCACCAAACGTTGAGTCTAATATCTAATGTCCCCGAATTTCATTCACCGTTGCAAAGTCCAAGATGGAGTGAACTCTCAGCCCATTCTGCCCCACTGGCCCGGGTTGCCCCATTTTCCCTCCCTGCTCGACCACTGCTTCTCACTGTGAGTCTGGTGGACCGTGTGCAGCATGCACACTGTACCCTTCATTGCACTCATACTCGTTTGTGTCTATCTTTCGCTAATGAATGGGCGTTTCAAATGTGGAGCACCATCATGCGCACGAACATTTGAATCAAGTGGTGCTCTTCTTCGTCATCGCCCAAGCTGTCTTCACTATCAACACCACTCTACCGTACAAGCAAAGTTCCGACTTGATCACAAACGTTTACAATGTGACACTGGGGCCACTGGCTCATCTTGCAAGAAGACGAGACAGCAACAGCCTGACAACGTAAGTACTCTGTTTCCATATAGACATCTATCTCACATAAAGAACAGGATAATGGTGGACTGCAGTTGGACTCAGATCTGAGTCATTCGGACCTTAGCGATCCACTAGCTACCATAACGCTACAACCATCAACTCCCATCCAACCCTCTTTCGGCTCCATAGACATTGCTCAGGATGGTGGTGGTGCGAATTCGAGTGGTGGTAACCCCCCTGTAACTGAAACCGGATGGAACCTTGAACAAGTACAACCTAACAAATAGGATGTACGCGTGATCTGATCGAGACGACGGTTGACGTGGTGGTGTCGTATACGACGACGAGGACGA
>JBBPQR010000389.1:0-11713 GCA_038092615.1 Boletus sphaerocystis | reverse complement strand
ATTCAACTATCGTTCTCGTCGTCGTATACGACACCACTACGTCAACCGTCGTCTCAATCAGGTCACGCGTACACCCTATTTGTTAGGTTGTACTTGTTCAAGGTTCCATCCGGTTTCATTTCTAGATACTATCATTCCCAAGAATTCAACCTCAGTGACACGGAAGCTGCATTTCTCAGGTTTGGCAAAGAGGTCATTAGCTTCTAAGCGACAAAGCACTTCGAGTACCACTTTATCATGTTCCTTAATGTCCGGGGACTTGGTAAAGATCATGAGGTCATCAATGTAGACCACTATTACTCCTTCCATATCAGCGAAGATTTTGTTCATCATGGTCTGGAACGTGGCTGGGGAGTTACAGAGGCCAAAGAACATGACTGTGGGTTCAAATGATCCGCGATGACATACGAAGGCGGCTTTCCATTCATCGCCTTCCTTGATATGGATGTTGTTGTATCCCCATCAGAGATCTATCTTGGTAAACCATTGTGCCCCTTTGAGCTTATCGACTAGTTGTGAGATCAATGGAAGTGGGTAGTTGTTTTTCACTGTGTGCTCATTGAGATACTGGTAGTTCTGTACCATCCGTTTACACCCGTCCTTCTTTGGAACAAAGAAGACAGGTGACGTTTGCTCAGACTTAGAGGGGTGAATGTTATAGTTCAGGACCTGACGCTGCGTATTTTCACTTTTCTTCATCTTATCGGACTTAGTCGATTTTCACTTTCACAGTCACGTGACCAAGTCACCTGACTTAACTCTCTTTAGGATCACGTGACATTCTGCTCTTCTCCGTCACGTGACCTCACACGTGACCGTGGGACAGCATGTGACTCGAGTCTGGACTCTGTCCAGACTCTCGCCTTATCTATGATGTCACGCCTCACGGTTACCTTGCACTTCCCTCATGTTTCCTTATCTCTTTCATTCTCACACTGGCCCTCAAGTATTTAGGACTCAGACGACCTACCCTAAAGCACCTTAGTATCATATATATACCGTACCCTCTCGTCGTCTTTCCCCAGTCCTATTCACTTGTCTACCCTCCCTTGGGGCCTGGACATTTGTTTACCACTCTTCTTTCCTGTCTTCTCTCTGCCGTCTCATCCTCATTATCGGATGCTTCGCTACTTCTACGTCTCTATCCCTACTTGCAATTCAACTATCGTCCTCGTCGTCGTATACGATACTACCACGTCAACCGTCGTCTCAATCCGATCACGCGTACACCCTATTTGTTAGGTTGTACTTGTTCAAGGTTCCATCCGGTTTCAGTGAATATACCCTTTGCTTAGCTGATCATTTATGAACTCTGACACTTCCTTTTGTTCTGTGGCAGAGAGTGGGATTAAGCAACCCTTTTTCGGTTTGAATGTTTCTTTGAGATCAATGGCATGGTCCCAAGGCTTGCGGACCGGCATCCGTTCTGACTCCTTTTTGGAAAAGGTGCCCAAATACTTATGAAATACCTTTGGGACAAGGGTTTTGGGTTGGGCTTCTTTGGCAGGTTCTTCCTTAAGGGAGTTCATGTGGATCAAGGTGTTAATCTCTTCAGATTCGATTTGGCGGGAGAAGGGTGGCTTTTCCTGAAGTACCTGGCAAGTCCAGGGGCAACGTGTCATGCAGACTTTACCAGTAGGCCAATCTATTTCGGGGTTGTGGTTCTTCAACCATGTATATCCGAGTATCAACTGATTCTTCCCTAGATCTGTTACTTCGGCTAGAACCTTTTCCCTGTGCCCTTGGAACTCTATGATTAGTTCAGCACAATGGGTAATCGATCTGTCTATGTTATAGATGGGAATAGGTTGTGGAATAGGTCGTAACGGGATTCGGAGTTTTTCGGCATAGGTGCGGTTGAGATAAATATAGTTGGCACCGCTGTCTAGCAGCGCTTTGGTGCAGAAGTTTTTTTCCATTCTTTCCAGGGGTCTTAATGACTATGTCAAGGCGAATATCCCTCAGATCAAGGGTTCTTACATGTGCGACGTCTGGGATTGAAAAAGGGAAAGGGGTGTGAACAGAATCAAGTACCAGTAGGGAGCCCCAGCCGAGCTCCAAGTCCATTGGAGACCCTGTTCGGCTATAAGTTATATGATGAGAAGATGGAGATGAATTAGTGATAGAAGCAACTTGGGCACCCAGATCGCTCAAGTTGCTTTGGCTTTTCTCTTTTCGCTAGAAGATTCTTTGGTTTCCATAGTACGTATTTTCTTTGTTCTAGAACACGATTTCTTGTGATCCCCTCGGGACCAATTACATTCTTTGCAAGGTGTGGAAGGTTTCTTACAATCTTTTCCAATGGCCAGTCCCTCCACAATTGAAGCAACCAGAGAAGCACTTTTGCAGGCGATTAAGCGCATTCACTTCTTCGGCTTCAGATTCCTGTTCCCACAATGCATCTACATCCATGGCATTGGGGTCCCTATAGTTTTTGGAGGAACTAGTACTGGGGCGATAGAGTGGGTTCTTGGCTTTCTTAGTGAGGAAGCAGGTTGTTTTGAGTCGTTCGCCTATTTCCAATACTTTCTCTAGGTAGGCGTTGTTACGCTTGGCCCGGGTAGGAACAAGCGAAGACTCAAGGATGGAGGTTGAGAGCTCCAGACACAGAGGTTTCTCCTAGGAGGCTTTCCTGGAGACGAGGGTCAAGGGTTTCTTGACAAAACGACGGCCCACTACCTGTTGGTAAGGGTTGGAGGCTATCGGCAATAGTTGATAGGTAAAACGAAGAGCATTGACTCAGAAGTACGACGAAGACTTAGAGAGATCCAAGGAATGCTTGGATGGATGCAGAGTGAGGCTAGGACTCAGGTAGAATTGAGTAAGACTAGCGTGGGGAATACAAGACAGTACTCAATGGGTTTATATACACAAGCCAAGATGAAGATGACTAATCGGATGGAAGCAAATAGAAATGGAGAGAACGATTAGTCAGTGGAGATAACGAGATAAGGAGATAAGAGATATGATGGCATCGTATCTAAGGCGTAAGCAAGAATGAGTCAAAAGATAAGATCACGTGAGAGGTACTTGACGGGGCTTGAATGGCCAAGTACTAGTCCGAGGAAGAAGGTTAGCATAGGCGAGGGTGAGTACATGTTTTGGTGAGGTTGGTCCTCATCCAACAAGGAAAAAGAATAAAGTGTACAAAGAAAACGTAACATTACCCCCCTGTTATGCCCGAAACACCGGAGAAGGGTAAAGGTCCATGCCACCGTGGGGATGGACAGCGTAAAAAATGATAATGAGGGAGTCAGAAGTCATGATAGGTATAACTGGGGGAGCCGGTCATGTTCGCGTAAGCGGTATCGTCGAAGACGTCTTCCTGATCAGAGTGGTTAAGAACGGGAGGGGATGCGGAGCGACGACGGCAACAAGGGATGGTGGAATTAGCTGGAATCATCCGGTTAGAATGACGAGGAGGAGGAACAGGGTGAGGTGCAGAAGAGGAACTTCCGGACGAGGAGGAAGAGATGATGGTTTGAGGGGAGCAGCGGCGACGAGGGCACTGGCCTTGGGTATGGTTAGGTGTGGATTCACCGCAGTAAGGACAGGTGTACCACCTGCAGTTGACACGACGATGCCCAAGATGGTGACATTCGAAGCAGGTTTCGCCAAAGCGAGGATGGTTGCGGGGTAGAGGGGCGTCAATAGGGACACTGTTGATGGTGCCGTCGTGGTGGATTTCGACTCCAAAGTCGGCGCATTCGAGGAGAATCTGTTCTTCAGCGGTGATAGGGGATGATGAAGCCGATGGTGTGGACGAGGGGGGTTCGTAAACGTGAGCTTCCCGAGGAGTGTAAGAGGGAATTCAATGTGGAAGGTTACGAGTGATCGTTTCATAGTGGAAACGATCGAGGTCGACGGCAAAGGTGGGCATGTCTAATTGATGAAGGAGCCGAGAAGACGCCTGTTCTAAGTTTTGGGAGATGGAGACGAGAGTGTTTCGATGGTGGTTGAGACGTTGACTACCCGCGGTCATGTGAAGGAGATGGAGGAGACGATCTGTCTGCATGTTGATTTGGGAGGTGAGGAGGAGTGGAGAGTCAATGTCAAGGTGGTGGTCCAGCAGCAGGGCCATGTAGGGTTGGCGCAATAGGTTCTGGGTGCAAGAGGCAACTCTATCAGTAAGTTCCTCGGAATGAATACGATAAGCAAACTGGGGAACATCGGGGGCGACAATAGCTGAGAGACGAGTAGCAATGGTAGGTGCAGAAGGCAGTACCCAAGGGATGAAACCCCAACCGGGTGTGGTGGCAGTGGTGGACGTGGGCGAGGGGGTGTTACGAGAAGAAGAAAATAAAGGAGGAGAAGAAATTCGGTCAACAAGAGGTACAGTGGAGGTGGTCAAAGAAGAAACAGAAGAAGGGGAAATAGAGCGAGACGAGGCGATGGAGGACATGTTGGTTTCAGTAAGAGGGGTGAGGAGAACGAAAGGCGGAGGGATGGCGTTTCTTATAGTCCACGAGAGCGGACTTTGCATGTTTCAAGTTCCGTTCAGGAACCCAAGAATCTTCTTCGGCAGTGTATCCCTTCCATCGGATCAGGAAGGAGCGGGAGGACAGGGAGCCGCGATTGCGGAGAATCTTTTCAATTTCGTATTCTTCTTCCCCATTGATAAGGTCAGGTGGGGGTTGCGGGAAGTTTGGACCATGGACAGGGTTTTCGCGATAGGGTGATAAGAGAGAAGTGTGAAACATGTTGTGAATTTTCCACGTCTGTGGGAGTTGGAGTTGATAGGTGATAGGAGATAGGACCTTGGTGATAACGAAGGGTCCTTCTCGTTTGGGGGCGAACTTTGGGTTAGCGACTGCTCGTTTGAGGTTTCTAGCTTCTAACCAGACCTTCTGTTATAGTTCAGGACCTAACGCTGCGTATTTTCATCTTGTTGGACTTAGTCGACTTTCACTTTCGCAGTCACGTGACCAAATCACCTGACTTACCCCTTTAGATCACGTGACATTCTGCTCTTCTTCGTCATGTGACCTCTCACGTGACCGTGGGGACAACACGTGACTCGAGTCTAGACCTGGTCCAGACTCTCGTCTTATCTATGATGTCACGCCTCACGGTTACCTTGTGTTTCCCTCATGTTCCTTTATCTCTTTCATTCTCACACCGGCCCTCAAGTATTTAAGACTCAGACGACCTACCCTAAAGCACCTTAGTATCATATATATACCATACCTTTCCGTCGTCTTTCCCCAGTCCTATTCATCTGTCTACTCTCCCTTGGGGGCCTGGACCTTTGTTTACCACTCTTACCTTCCTACTCTGCACTTGCCGAATTCATCCTTGTAAACGGATGCTACACGTTGTAACCGCTATCTTTCCCATTGCAAATCTATACCTTGTCATCCGAGTCGAAGCCGACCTTGCCCAACGTCGTCTTCTCGTTACCGCCTTCCTCCTCGAACGCACGTTTCCCATCCTCTTCCTTTGAAAGATATCACTCGCCATCCTATTTACTAGGATTAGCTCGTTCAGGTTCTCATCCGGTTTCACCTTCTGTCCTTTGGTGAAGGGAGTGAAGTTACGGCAGGAATGGGAAGACATGACTTGGCGGGTGAGTTCGTGGGAGGCAAGAGCTTCATCTCGTGCAGCGGTGAGTTTTTTGATGCGAATTTCTATGGCGGGGATATCCGTAGCGGGGATTACTGTGGGAAGGGCTTGGGGTTCATATCCCATCATGAGATAGAATGCAGATTATCCGGTGACAGAGTGGGTGTGGTGATTATGAGCGAATTCTGCATGGGAGATGGAATCAGCCCATGTGGTGGGTTGGTCACCACAGAAGATACGAAGATAGGTTTCGACTTCTTGGTTTACACGTTCCATCTCACTGTCAGTTTGAGGATGGTAAGCAGTGGACAGGGCGAGCTCATAGTTCAGGAGTTTGCCAAGGGCTTTGGCAAAAGTGGAGGCGAATTGTGGACCACGATCAGAGATAATTTTGTCGTAGAGTCCGAAGCGAAGATAGACTTTGTGGAAAAAGAGGGAGGCGATTCCTTCTGTGGTGACGGTGGAGTAAGTGGGGCAAAGAATTACCCCCTTAGTAAGCCCATGGTCTACCACAACCAAAGGAGCATCGAAGCCGGATGAAGAGGGAAGACCAGTGATAAGATCGCAGGAGATCTGCTGGAAGGGTCGGGAGGTGGTGGAGCGGATGGGAGTGAGCGGGGGTACGGTGGGATGCGTGTTTGCCTTGTTCTGTTGACATGTGGCACAGCCGTCGACATAAGAGTGGACAAAGAAGGCGAGGCCGGGCCACCAGAATTCGGCAGTGACGAGTTGGCGAGTTTTAAGATAACCAGGGTGACCAGCAGTTTCATGGTCATGACAACGTTCAAGGATAGAGTGGCGCAGATTACCGCGAGGGGGAACATAGATGCGACCTTTGTAGGTTAGGGTACCAGACTCATTCTGCCAGTTGGACAAGCAAGAACGGAAAGCGGATGGAGTAGTTTCCTCAATGGATTGGAGGGCATTGAGGGTGAGGGGGTCATCGGAGGACGCAGAACGAATATGCTCGCTGAGGGTAATGTCGATCATGTTGACGAAAAGGGATGGGGGAAGCAAGGTGACGCCAGAGTTATCAGTGTCATCTAAGGGAGCAAGATCGGGGCGGCGAGAGAGAGCATCAGGGCCGGCGAGGAATTTACCAGGGACATGGGTCATGGCAAGGTCAAAGTCAGCGAGATCAAGGAGCCATCGAGCTTGATGATGGTTCGAAGCTTGGGGTTGACGGAAGTATGTCAAGTTTTTGTGGTCGGTGAAGACTTGGACAGGAAAAGGGGAACCATGGAGATATTGTCGCCACGATTTGAGAGCGCGGATGACGGCAAGAAGTTCTCGATCGTAGATGTCGTAGTTTCGCTTGGCAGGGGAGAAGGACTGGGAGAGGTAAGAACAGGGGTGCCAATCGCTGTTAGCGTCGGTTTGGAGGAGGATAGCACCTGAGGCAAATTTGGATGCATCAGTAGCGATGGCGAAAGGGGCTGAGTGATCGGGAATCTGGAGGACTGGTTTCGATTGAAAAAGTTCTTTCAATCGGTCGAAGGAGGATTGACAAGAGAGGGTCCAGGACCAAGCAAGGTTTTTCTTGGTGAGGTCAATGAGAGGGCGAGCGATGTTGGAGTAGTCGGGGATGAACTGGCGGTAGAAGTTGGCAAATCTGAGGAAGGATCAGACTTGTTTGACAGAGGAAGGGGTAGGCCAGAGCCAGATGCCTTCTAGCTTTATGGGGTCCATGGCGAGTTGACCAGGTTTGACAATCATGCCAAGGTAGTCGACTTTGTCAGTGGCGAATTTGCATTTTTCTAGCTTGAGATGCAAGTCAAGTTCCAACATCCGTTGGAGGACTCGGCGAGTGCGTTCTGTGTGGGTTGCCTCGTTAGGCGAGAAGATCAAGAGGTCATCCATGTAGATGACGAGCCATCCTTCGGCAATCATATCGCGGAAGGAATCGTTCATGAAGCGTTGGAAGGTAGCTGGGGAGTTGCAAAGACCAAAGAACATGACGGTGGGTTCGAAGAGTCCTTTGTGAGTAACGAAGGCGGCTTTCCATTGATGTCCATCTTTGATTCGGACATTGTTGTAGCCCCAGCAAACGTCAAACTTGGTGAAAAGTTTGGCTCCCTGGAGTTTGTCAAGGAGGTCGGAGATGAGAGGAAGGGGGTAGGCATCGCAGATGGTTTCGTTGTTGAGGTAGCGATAGTCTTGACAAGGGCGGAGTCCTCCGTCTTTCTTTTTGATGAAAAAGAAGGGCAAGACTTGGGGAGAGTTTGAGGGTTGGATTTTCCCAGAAGCGAGGTGTTCGTCTAGGAAGTCTTCAGTGGCTTTCCTTTCATCGGGAGATAGAGGATAGAGTTTCCTGATCTTGGGAACGAAGGTGTCTTTAAGATTGATTTCATGGTTGTAACAGTGAGAGGGAGGTACATGGTCGGTTGCTTCTTTGGAGAAGACCGAGGTGTATTCAGAGTACTCAGGGGGAAGGGTGACTTTGGGCTTTTCTGCGGCTGCAGCAAGTTCGGTGGCAGTGGTAACCTTAGCGATGACTGGTTCACCAGAGAAGAGGTAGCGGGTTCCGCATTTGGTGATACGATTCATGTCGTAATTTTTGACGGCACGTCTGAGGGTTTGGTTTTCGGTTTCTTCTAGTAGGTAGTCGTGGAGGTAGGAATCGGGGGTATTAATGACGTTGACATGTTTGGGGGGATGAGGAGGTGTCGAATAATAGAAGTCATTATGGCGTTTAGTGTCGGAGACGAAGGTGGTGTAAAGGAGTTTGGACTCATCAATGGATTCGTCCAGGACAAGGGTCAACGTCTTCCAATCAATGACAGGGTTGGTTTTGCGAAGCCAGAGAAGACCGAGGATGGCGTTGACCTTTCCTAAGGTCATGACGTAGAAGGTCACCTGTTGAGCGAGACCTTCAAGGTTGACAAAGAGAGTGCAGGTGCGAGAGATAATGCCATTCTTGTTGTAAGAGTGGTTGGCGTTGCGGGCTTGGAATTGTTTTTCTAGCTTGGCGGTAGGAAGTTTATGTTTTTGCACAAATTGCCAGTCGATACAGGAAAGTTCTGCACCGCTGTCGATGAGGAGGCGGGTGTCGACAGTTTTCATGGTGTACGAGGGTACGATGAGCTGAGCAGGGATTTCCATAGATTTGGATGAAGCAGCTTGTACAGATACAGAGGCACAGGTAACGGGAGGGGCTCGCGTCGATCGAGGCTCCCGGTTTAAAAACCCGAGGGTACAAAAGAGATATGACAAACTGGATTATCGTCATCGTCATCCTCCACTTCTCTCAGTGCGGGGAGGTTGTCATCTGATTTGACGACTTGGACTTTTCGGGGGCAGGGTTTGTTGTCGGAGAAGTGAGGGCAGTTGGAACTAGAGTGGCTAGGTTGTCAGCAGCGGAAGCAGAGTTTTTTCTCAATGCAGTGTTTCCGTTCATCGGCAGTGAGTTTGGTGACGCGAATGACATCAACGTCCATGGCATTGGGATCCTTCACCTTAGGGGTGGAAGGAGTGGCGAATGAGGTGTAGGAGTGGGAAGGACAAGAGTTGCGTTTGGCGATCTCATCAGCGCAATCCTTCTGGGTTTGAAAGTGAACGGCCTGCTTGTACCATTCGTTTATGGTGGTGGGGACGGTGTCCATGGCCATAATGCGGCGCATGAGTTCAGGGGGAATGGCTGCGGAGTAGTAGCTGATGAGGATATTGTCATTAGTGATCTTAGCTTGAGAGACGGGATTTTGGAATTCCGCCGTGAAGTGCATGAGTGAAGGGTTGTAAATGAAGGAACCGTCCTTGCGTTTTTCACGGACCATCCTTCTGGTGGAGAGCCAGGCTATGGCGTTGCCGGTGACATCATGGTGTTTGAACGCAGTTTCAAACTTGGTGATGAATTGGGCGAAGGTGCCCATTGAGATGGTTGACCCTGAGATAGTAGAGTCGCGAAAGGTGGATGCCCAGGATGAGGCAGAGCCTTTAGTCATGTACGAGAATGTGAATGCGATTTGTTTCACATCGGAGTTGTAAACATCTTTGTTTACTTCAAGGTAGAACTGCACAGATTGCAGCCAGGGTACAGTGTGTTCGGCAGAACCATCGTAGGCTTCAGGAGTGCCGATACGGAGTTTAGTGGGTTTGCTGGACATAGTGGGCAGGGGCAGGGGTGGGAGAGTGAAAGTTGGAGTTCGTTGGATAGGAGTGGGGCTGGGTGGCATAGGTACTCGTGGAATGATGAGTCTTCCAGATAACTGGTGGCTAAGATCAAGGGCGGCTTCCTGCTCGTCTAGAGTAGGTAGAGTTTCGTCAGAGGATTCTTCCTCTTCAGAGGTGGAGGGTTCGTGTTCAGAGGTCTGAGGCGAGGGTTCAGGTTGTCTCCACCGGAGGTGGTAGGGTCAAGGGTTCGAAGGTGGTTGAGAAATTTTGGCGAACTAAAACGATGGTAGGCCACAAGGTTTGCACGCTAGTCTTTTGTTACGCTTGGCCCAGGTAGGGACGAGCGAAGACTCAAGGATGGAGGTTGAAGGCTCCAGACGCAGAGGTTTCTCCTAGGAGGCTTTCCTGGAGACGAGGGTCAAGGGTTTCTTGACAAGATGACAGCCCACTACCTGTTGGTAAGGGTTGGAGACTACTGGCAATAGTTAATAGGTAAAACGAAGAGCGTCGACTCAGAAGTACGACGAAGACTTAGAGAGATCCAAGGAATGCTTGGATGGATGCAGAGTGAGGCTAGGACTCAGGTAGAATTGAGTAAGACTAGCGTGGGGAATACAAGACAGTACTCAACGGGTTTATATACACAAGCCAAGATGAAGATGACTAATCGGATGGAAGCAAATGGAAATGGAGAGAACGATTAGTCAGTGGAGATAACGAGATAACGAGATAAGAGATACGATGGCATCGTATCTAAGGCATAAGCAAGAATGAGTCAAAAGATAAGATCACGTGAGAGGTACTTGACGGGGCTTGAATGGCCAAGTACTAGTCCGAGGAAGAAGGTTAGCATAGGCGAGGGCGAGTACATGTTTTGGTGAGGTTGGTCCTCATCCAACAAGGAAAAAGAATAAAGTGTACAAAGAAAACGTAACAGGCATCTAGATCTTCCAGACTTCAGTTGCCATTCATAATGATGTGATCACAAATTTCTTCTGGGATGTTCCTTTCCAGAATATCTGTGGTGTGGGTTTCCGATATTTAGGCTTCCTCAGCTAGAGCTTTGAAATGATCAATGTAAGTTTTAATGTGTATCCTTCTATTGCCGAGGGTGTACTTGTAGTTCCATAATTTCTGTAGTGCCCAGTCTTCCTTGGCATTGGGGCGGTACTGTTTCTCTAGGTCTGTGACTAGGGATTTCCATTTGTACGCCTTTCCTTTCTCTAGGCATGAGCGGGCAAAGGTGAGACCAGTATTCCCTCCTAGGTGAGAGAGTACTGCTACGACAGCCTCATAGGAGTTTGAAGGTACTGAGTCGGAGTTTAGGGTTAGCCATGTTTTCATTTTTAGCCACCAGTCTTCGAATTTGGAGAGTTCGCCTTTGAATTCACCCGGGTCGGCAAATATCTCAACTTTCTTAGAGATCCTCACATTAGGTGGTGGCAGAGTTGGTGGCGGTTGCAGCGGTGGAATGGCTTTCAGCTGTGCTTCCAAATTCAGAATTGCTTGATTTACTCCCAGAAAGGTGTTGGAGAGAAGGATGAGTTTGGCGGTGTCATCTGGTGTGGCGAGAAGGTCAGCTAGGAGCTAAGCGGGGTTATACGGTGCGGTAGCCATGTTGGGCAGGTAATGAGAATAGATTTAGACGAGGAAGGAAACTATAGATTTGTACAAAGGGAGGGGACAATTACTTAATGTAACGGGACTTGAACTTGAACGAGGATAACCTAGTTTATAGGTTGGACGAGGGAACTTATGCTGAGGACGAGGCGTCGTTGAGTATCGATGACGACGAGGACGAGGACAGAGAAATCGTTGATTGGGATAGAAACTATAAAACGACATAGCATCCGATGACGAGGATGGGACGGCTAAGTGCAAGGGTAGTAGGAGTGGTAAACAAAAGTCCAGGCTCCAAGTGGAGAGTAGACAAGTGAATAGGACTGGGGAAAGATGACGAGAGAGTATGGTATATATATGATACTATGGTGCTTTAGGGTAGGTCGTCTGAGTCCTAAATACTTGAGGGCCGGTGTGAGAA
>JBBPQR010000388.1:0-11738 GCA_038092615.1 Boletus sphaerocystis | reverse complement strand
AAGTTGATGCTGACCTTCAGCTCCTCCTTGCATCATCTGAGCCCCTTTTCCAGTCCAGGAACCCGGCGGTACGTCGTGCATTCATCCCGACCTCCGTATCTCTGGCTCACATATCCTTAGGTAGTGCTTGCTGTTGTGCGCGTCTTCTATTATGTAGGCCCTCCGTCATCCACCAACAAAATTGTGAATCCTTTATTTCGCATTATGCATGCATCACGAGAAGTCGAACGAGTGGTCCTTGCGTATTTATTGATCGTCACCCGTGCGCATCCCGTGAGTGCTCGCATGTAACGTTGAGACATAAGTCCTCATTGCTTAACAGCAACTGTTCTCGACGCAATACCAGCAATTGTTAGTGCGTACCGACGATCCCTCACAAGTGAAAAGAGACAAGATCAGAGTGATGCTGAATCTCTGCGACGTGGACAATCACCAAGCACTCCTTCGCGAGTTTACTGTGTGTTCTGATTCCGAAATATTACCTTCCTTAATCAGTATCTAATACAGTTTTCCATCTTGCTCCTAGGACTGTGCGGAAGATATCGACGATGTTGTAGTTGGTGATGCGATTCATGCCATCGGCCGTTGTGCAAGAGTAGTTCCGTCTTGTACCCCGCATTGTCTCTCCGCCCTCATGGTTATGATCAAGAGTAGACATGGTATGTCTCTGATCTGTCGCACAGTGATCTCTATTAAGCAAGAATTAGACATTGTTGTCAGCAATGCCGTTCTAGTCCTGAAGGCTCTTATCCAGAACCAACTTCTCACTGGCTCTTCCGGTCCTGCATCGTCGCAATCACCTCTCAACATTATCTCGCTTCTTGCTCGACGGATCGACGACATCAAGCACCCTCAAGCGCGGTCTTGTGTGCTCTGGCTGGTAGGCCAATACAGCGCAGCGCCGGGAACAAGCTCCGTAATAGAAGGCATTGCCGATTGGGCCCCAGACGTCTTGCGGACATTTGCCAGGTCTTTTAGCACAGAGGTATTTCCACCTCACATCATTTGTTAGCACTCACAAGTCCCCCCACCAGGGGCTTTTGGTCAAGCTTCAAGCTCTAACTCTCGCCGCCAAACTTTTTCTGCTGTGTCCAACAGACCAGAGACTGGGTCTACTTTGTCACCATGTGCTGTCTCTTGGTAGATATGACCTAAACTACGACGTTCGGGACCGCACCCGTATGCTCAACTCGTTGCTCGTTGGCGTATCGCCAACAATAAATGGTAGAGGGACGGAAGAACAGGGTGGCGTTGTACTTCGACGAGAACAAGTAATTAAGGTTTTGTTTGATGGGAAAGCTGGCATCGTCGAAGAGAGTGAGGAGAGCTTAGGTGCGTCGTTGTGCAGAGGTTTCGACGGGGTTCCAACGATCTGCGGTCAGGCCACCACCACCTACCGATTGGCTCCCTTGGCATTGTTACAGGGAAGGCCACATATTGCAACAGTATCCTCCCAGAATGGCTAGAAGGAGGAATCGACCCGTTGCTCCGACAGAACGAAGAGGATGCCCTCCCTTTAATACCACCTCCTCAAGCGATCAGCTCAGTAAATTCTATGGTCCCAAAGGCATTGGGATCCGCAGGTGTCACGCCTGTCGCACTCACTCCTACAAGCAGCTCAATGCCAGTACGCGAAGAGAAGGAAGCCTGGAGAGATCTGGATAAATTTTATGCGAGTGACGATGACAAGAAGGATTCTGAAGGCAGTTCTGAACAGGAGAGCGAGAATTTGGAAGACAATGATGCACATGACAGCGAGGAGACACAAGATGATGCTGCGGACTACGAGAGTAGCGAGGAGGATGAGTAGGAATGCACTGAAGGGAGCAGTGCAAAAATACAATAATAGCGTCGGTTATTGCAAAGCAAGAAAACTGTGTTACAGAATAGCACCATCAGGAAGTTGATAATATAATGGCTAGAGAAGAATCCGTTGGTTAGTTTTGGAAAAATTCATGGGATTGGGTTCGTACAGTGTCAAAAACGTGGTAATAGTGGCCATTCACACCCCCCTCATGCTCATTGCCGTAGTATTCCATCGGAAACCACTGTGGAACGATAAGTGGAATAAGAGATCAGGTAAAGAAGACGTACATGATGCTCTGGAAGATCCTCCTTCCATGAACGTAGAAGACGCGACTCCTCCGTCTGGTTAGTGAGGACAACACCGTGTTTTGGGAGGACAAATTGTCCAATCTGCAGCTCCGTGTCGGTGACAATGCCACGGGACACCCTCGCATAGGCAGTGCGGTACACGCCTCGGTATAGGATATACTCGCACCTACAATGGGCGCTTCAATGGGCAAACCCGTGAATAATATATCGACGCACCACCTGTCCAAATCTTCTGGGTCAATATCATACACAAGCCCATCGTTCACGAGAATGTCATATGGGGCCGCTTTGTTCCCATTCAGCTTCCGGTCGAAGATCAATCAGCAGAAGATACATACGTCTAGTCGCATGTGGCTTGCTGATCACATATCCCAGGAACACCACCGGTCGAGGGTATGACGCGGCCATGATGCGTGCCAACTCTTTACTTTGTAACTCTCTATCCAGGGGGTCTTCCTCTGACGCGGTGGGTGAACTTTTCGAACAAACGGAGATTTTATGACTTAGACATACCCTGTCCATTATGCGACACAACTACCGTGATCTCGGTGCCGTATACATCAAGAACGGCTTCGATGGCCGGAGCAAGCTCGCCATGGGGTGACGGAAGCAGATGGTGATGCGAATGAATGATCGGGAACTGAATGCCTGTGGGTCAGTCTTCTATCAAATCCGTTGAGATGAGTGCTTGCCTTGGACAACAAAGCTGCTCCCCAAGTATGCATATTTGGACCTGGGCCAAGATCGACATACTTGGGAGGTATTAAGGTACCCGTCATCAAACACAAAGAATCTAACTCACATAACCCACTTCTTCAGCAGCAACGCGAGTCCTGATCATTATGTCACTTGTGTTATCCATTTGAACGATTCACCTCATAACTCACAGGTCGCGATTCCCGTACACCGTGCGCTGATCCACGCATATTTCAGCTGCGCTCGTACAGCATCAGCCTCAACACTTACATGCAGGTCTGTCTCTAACAAGCCGACGACATCGAGTTGCATATCCCTGTCAACGTCCAGATCAGAGTCGTCATGCGTTGGCGGATTCCTTCAAAATAACACTAGTAACATACCTGATCACGTCTCGTATGCGACGTTGACTGTCATGTCCTACGTTGTCAATCCCGAAATGAATGGTCCAGATGCCAGCACTAAAAACCCTTGTCCCAGGTTTAAACGGCCTTGGACCCATAGCGGGCCAACGGAGAAACGCGACCAGAAAAGATACAAGGGAGAAAAGACACAGGATAGTGGTGATGTGAGTACGTGTTGAACTCGGGATACAAAGGAAGGAGTTGTTCCTGGTTGATACTTTGAATGTCGGGCGAAAAGCAAGAAAGATGGCAGCCAATTGCGCGATGAGGACTCTGTGAACAGTCTTGAATATGGAACGAAATAATGGAGGGTATACATACAAGTCGGTTCTTTCCCGCAGGTAGGAGCCCCCGGGAACAAAAGCATATGCAACGGTCCACACATTTGCGAGATAGAACAAGACGGCGACAAAGAATGTCACAAAGTGCCTCCTGCCCACTTTATCACCCTGCCACGCAGAAGACTGTGATAAAACCGAGGGGAGGATCGACATGCAGAAGATTGCAAAGTTCAGTCCACCTAGAAAACCTGTCCAATCACGAAAACGGTACATCACGAGTGCGCTCGCACAACCGTAAGCGAACCATAAAGTATGGTTGAGTAACGCGGAAGAAATTGAAGTTGGGAGGACGGCCGGGATGACTAGACCAAGGGATTGCGCGAGTAGAGTGATGGACCCATGTAAGTGTGGTAATGGCCCTCTGGGATGTCCGTCCTGGTATCCGGACCACGACCAAGCGATGATAGTGCTAGAATCGGTGAACATGCAATGTAACGTGAAGAACAGGGACCCCAGTGCGATTGATGATGCCATCCAATTTCGTGGGATATCCTTGGTATTGTTCGACGCATCCTTCGGTCTGTCTGACTTTGCTTCGTTGGCGGGAGGGCTAGACGGACGGACGGCCAGTTCGAGAATAGCACAGACGGCAATCACTATTCCGGTCTTGTTGTAACCACCGGTCTCTTCGTTCAACATCGGCCAGACTAGAACACAAAAATGAACCCACATGAACCGTGAGACCTGCTAGTCCTCGCACCTGGATTATTCGAGTGATTGGCATGCTTGGACAAGGAAGACAGTACCAAACCTATTCCCAATACTAAACATCGATTTGAATACCGCGCGTCCATTATCATGGCAAAAAAAAACGCACGGAATCCCTGGTATGAATTATCTGCTATAGTCCAGTCCGCTACCTGGCTCAAAAGAACGGCAACATTAGCCAATATGACTGCCCAAAGTCGCTCCAAGGGGCTGTCAATCTTATACGCCGCTAGCCCAATCAGGGAGAGCAATCTTAGTGTTACTCTGCCCCATCTCGTCACCGCCCAGTTGCGAATAGGGGCTATCCCAAGTAGAGTCGGGGTAAGGTAGATGAACAACGCTGCTTCGGCGCCAGAGAGGCCGAGTTCCCAGACAGAAAAGTAAAACAGCGTCGTAAGCAGAGAGGTTACGATGGACCAAAAGAGGTACGCTAATCGGGTTTGACACATGCACAGTTGAAATTCAGCTCCTTATTACAGGGATACGAATGTCACCACTCACATAAATAAACATCGGCTACAAAGCTCAGCCAAGGTCGTAACGCAAAGCTGGGTCCTCTGGCTGGTGCATCGGAATTAGATTTATCTGAGGCATTTGTTGCTTCAGTCTTGACTTTAGCAACCGTCGAGACTTTATCATTCGGCTGAAGCGTTTTGTCAAAGCGAACAGACGTCTGTTTACTTTCGTGGGTAGGGGACAAGGGTCTATTTGTATGGAAACGTCAGATTCCAATTAGACAAGGCGATGCAGTTGATTGTACATGTTTTTATGCTCAGTACTGGAGTCCAGTGACAGGCCTATAGCAATCTACGGGTAGGGTAAGCAAGCAGATACGATAGAGTTGAGACACCCTTGCCTGCAAATTACAATATTTGAAGTCAGCTTCCGAGATTGAGTCATAGAGCACATCTAAGAAGATGAGTCCCCATTCGAAGAAAGCATATCGTGTATAGGCTATTGAAGAGTGAGTATAGCCCTTGACAAGGAAATACAAGCCCCACCTCCAGGTATTCTGCGTACCTTATGTTGGATGAAGAAGTACACGAGCGGAATGATTGACGCGAAAAAACTGGTTGAATCTCAGCGACAATCCACACTGATTTACGAGTGTCCTTACGCTACAGCGACGAATTGTCTGAGGGTGAAATTAAAACAGGCTGACCAGTGGAGAATAACGAGACGAACCGTTTCTTCCTTACTTGGACGTGGTTGGTAGGGGAAATCAAGAACCCTCCCAGCATCCACGGTACATTGCACACAATGTACAGCACCATAAGTACATCATGAGCATCGTGGTCATCACTGGACGTGATATACACCCAGCCTCCACACGCGAGTGTGCGCACGAGACCAGCAAGGAAGACCCAAAACGACAAAGTTGAATGAGATGTGCGGGTAATGAAGTACTGCAGGAATACAAGAGCGAAACGGGGACCGCTCGTTATTGCGATGAGTATTTGGAAGACATTGCGCTCTGGGTACCAGTCACCGATACTACGAGAACGCGCATGAACAACACGTCGAGAACTAAACAAACCTACTCACGTCGCGGAGACGGAAGGGAACCACTCTTCGGGGTATCCTGCGATGCCATTCTTCACGATTTTCTTGTAGTGGAGTGCACAACCGAGTAGGAGAGCAGAGGCAAATGCAGAGAACGCGAGGTACGTGTGGGCCGCAGCGACCCAAGACGCGTTGATGACGAGAGGGCCAGCTTTCCGGTTCACAGCGGTCGGCGTCGAGCCCGACATGGCCAAGTTCAAAGTTCGGGTATACTCAAATTTCGTACGTTGTGTTCGAGTAATATAGATGTTGTTTATTTACTACTCTACGCCGACTCAGATACACACGATCATTCAAGATGTTGGCAGGGGAGAGGATACCCTACATACCCATCACTGTTTTCACTGGATTTCTGGGAGCGGGGAAAACGTCCATTATCCTCTCTTTGCTCCCAAAACTTCCCAAAGACTACAAGGTCGTACTTCTCAAGAACGAGTTTGGGGATATCGAAGGTATGCCATAGGAATCGCATCACCACGCCAGACAGATCGCTCATCATAAGCAGTTGACAGCCAACTTGCAAAGCAATCCAGTTTGGCAGCTGTCAGCGAAATCCTCAATGGTTGCATGTGCGTATCCAAACCCTGCGGCTGGATTACGCTGCGTTAAACACCAGCGCAGGTGTTGTGTCCTTGTGGGTCAGATGAAGACCGCCCTCTTAGAGATCAGAGGTAGGTGCCTATGTCGCAGCAGTAGGAATGTGTTACGATCACTCCTGCGTCTATCTTAGAGAAATTTCGTCCGGATCGCATCATCATAGAGTGCAGGTAATCATCACCCGGATCAAAGGTTTCGGCCCCGTTGATCGCCATCCTAGTGGATCTGCTTTCCCTGCAACCCTTGCATTCCAGATCCGTGAATTAGAACGAGAAACAAATAATGACATCAAATTAGACGCTATCGTTACCGTCGTAGATGCGGAGAATTTTTCCGGCTACGAAGATACATCACCTACAGCCAAGATGCAAGCGAGCTACTCGGACATCATACTCATTGTGAGTGCCCTTGTCGATGCTGCGCATTCGGTGACTATTTCGGTACTGCTAGAATAAATGGGAGCATGTCAATGACAGAGCCCTCGACCTGGTGCTTGATCACCTCAATACCCTGAATGATTCGACACCGAAAATAAGATGTAATGGACGCAATGGGGTAGATCCAAATATTCTTTTTGGAGTTGATACCAAACTCTTTCAAGACTCGCGTCGTGAGACGAGCATTCTTGGGGAAGAGATACGCCACGACGAGGTTCAGACTCTTACGCTTTCCAAGGGGTCCGGCACCCCACAAGTTGCGGGGCATCCTTGCCACGACAAGGACTGCACGGACAGCCACCCGCTCGAAGCCACCGCGGACGTGGATGGAGATGGAGTCTGTACCATCGACGAGGGACTACTCCGAGATGCACTTGGGATGGTATCGAAAGAGACTGTGTGGAGAATCAAAGGATTCGTGCGCCTAGGAAGCGGTGTCTACATCCTGAATTGGGCCTTTGGGCGGTATGAGCTGACGCCGTGTTGCAAGGACTCGGAGCCAGTCCAGGGCTACGCTGTACGTCTGACGGTGATGGGTGAGCAAGGTGAGGTAAAGCGCTCGATAAAAAGGTTTAGTAGTATGTTGGGGGCGGAGACCACCTAGACGTGTTTTATGACAAGATAAGGAAAGCGACGTCGCATATGCCTAATGGATCTACCGGCTTGATTTTCTCGAATGTCATGTCATTCTACTTGTTCAGCCCAGGTTTGCAGGACGTCCTTTTCATCCTCGACTGTTCTCTCACTATGTTACCCGTGCAGCATCTTATTGGCCTTTCCGCGTCGCTGCCGCAAAGGATCGCGAGCATCCACTGACCATCCGCTCAGAATTCATAAATTGGCTGCCTCGTTCACCAGATTCTTTTGAGCCGTTACCCTCGGGACAAAGCCAGGAAAACCTGGCAATATGTGAGGTGCTCTCCACCAATGACCTCTACCGCATCCTCGGCGTGCCCCGTTCCCCAACCATCGACAGACTGACCCTCAGACGGGCTTATCTCTCGCGTAGCAAAGCCTGCCACCCAGAGTGCGTCTCCTTTTTTCCTCTTGTTCTCTTGCGTTCCCAACGTACGTGCAGCAAGTGTCCCGGAAACCCAGACGCAACACATGCGTTCCAAAGAGTCTCCGTAGCCTACGGTGTGCTCTCACAACCCTCTCTAAAACGAACGTACGACGCTCGCCCGAGCGACGAGCAATCCGATTTCCTACGCTCACATCCCTGCGGGTACGCAGACGAAACACTCAAAGGCGTTCTCCTCGGTATCATGAACGACTATCTGGACGGCAACCTCGAAATGATACGCACGTTGCTTCGTGAGCACACCCCCTCGCTCGCACCTCCGCGTCACTTCCTGACGTTCATCCTTCATCTTCCAGACGCCGTCGGCGATCTTAATCCATCCCTCAAACTCAGCGACGACGGCATCGATTCCATTCTCTCGGGCCTCGAAAACATACGCGGTCGCGTCCTCAGTAAGCTCCCCCCCCTACTGCTTCACCCGACTTGGATCTGACTCTCACCTTTGAAGCCTGTCGCGCCTGCATACTCGCCCTCCACTCTGAACTCATCCGCGTGCTCGAACTCCAATATGCCTTTCGTCGACTTTCTTACCTTGATATCACCGGTCGCTCTCGTCTCACCATTCAACTTACCCGTATCACCCTCTCTCTTCCCGTCACGCTGGAAAAAGCCATTCAGGATGCCCAAGAGGATATGTGTGGCAACGGTCGGAAGAACACGACAGACGACAGGAATAGAGATTATGGCAAGGCGGCATTGTTGCCAAAGCACGTCCTCCTCCTCATCAGGGGGATCGACGTCATTCTGGACAAGATGGAGCGCATCTTGGGATAGGTCGTGGTTTGCGCTGTCCTCGTCGTGTATTAACCTTTTCTCACTTGTAGTATTTCACGGACATGTTGCTCTGGTTGTATATTTTAATGATGTATTTGTTTCACATTAAGGAATGCACCTTGTCTTATAGTGCTTGGATTGTGGTTTCAAAACGAATTTCTTCCTAAAACTGGGCCAGGTTACATGATTAAGCAATGAAAAGCAGTCTTCGTTAAACGGATCATATGCTAGATAGACTGCGCGAGAGAAAAAGATCATAGACGCGGTGGGGAACGACAACACGAACAGGCACGAAAAAGTGGTCGACATTGGTGTATACAGTATAAAGAGAAATAAGAAACGACGAAAAAGAGCCTTTTGCAGAACTACCGTACAAGAACTGTCCGCGGCGACGTCGAAAAAGGAGACCATACAGAACATGGATACCAAAGCTAGCGACAAAAAAAAGAAAGAAAGGCCGAAACCAAGAAAACTCGGGAGTGATGGAAGACGGAGCGTTATCAACTTTGTCAATACTGCATACTCCTCTGATTCTACAAGACAAGGGAAAAGGTACCGCATGCCGGTCTATCAGCGAAGACGAGATAATCCCTGCGAAGTACTCACAACGTTCATCCATATCGCACCTGTGTGGCCATTGGGTGGGACGCTTGCTGGCACGATCTCTTCCAGCATATAAGAATCTTGTGAAGGCTGGCACCCATAGGTCCCATTGGACCCGTTTGGCTGCGCAGCTGCAGCTGCCAACAGCTGGATATAGTCTCCACTACCATTCTCGTTTCCCACGTTCCCGCCTTCGTTGGTCCCAGGGAGTTGCGAACTGTTTATGGAGCCCATTTGGTTCTCGGGATAGAACGGGTAGAATAAACCCGTTGGGATCTCTGCGAGCTTGTCTGCCACGCCCGCGGGCGGAACCTGCGCACTGACGTTCTTGACAGGCGTGGTGCTTTGAGAAGCAGTCCGCGGACCGTAAACCACCCCACCAATGTTCGCATCGGACTGATACGGTGGGTGACCCAAAGTTGGCGTCTTTTGTTGCTGCTGTTGCATGTGTACCTGCCGAGGAGACGGCATTGATGGAGATCCTAAAATGGCGTTCTCGGTGTCCCAGTCAAGCTCGGAGAGTAGAACGGGGTCTTTTGGAGGAGCGACGGAATGAAGATCAACATTAAGAACCTTTTCAGCGAGCTTGGAGATCAGAGGGTGACCACCATTCAGATCCTTCCGTTCCCAGCGCCATCGGAATCGGGGCAACATGTCAAGAGCCATCCAAACGTCTTCAATCATGACTTGTCGTGACAAGCGTTCACAATGCGACATATGACCATACAGAATGACCATAGCAGCAATGTGGAGTGGGATGGGGGAGACAAAGAATGCAATGTCGGGGAACCGGATGAGTTGATTGTGTACTATGATAATGTTGTGCGAGGTGACGATGGCTAGTGGGACGTGAGTGACTTTGAAGGAGAAACGAACTAGACCTCACCATCGACAAGTGCCCTCGAGCGATGCATGTAATCGAGCTCCTTCAAGCTGAACAGGGCTCTGAGTAACAGTATTCTCGATATCCCGATCTTGAGTAGCGTGAGCCCCTGGTCCTCAGTGATGTCGCGAACTAGTTCTTGTCGTTTTTCCAACGGCCAATCTTCAGTCCCGCCAAAGTAGTACCTGTAGCTGTCTGGCAACTGTCTTCGAAACTCCATCATACTTTTGATAATGCGAGTTGCATGTCGGATGACAGTATCTGCACTCTTGTTAGAAGGGGCGTAGAGAGAATTGATGATGTCCGCCTGAATCTCGGCAATAGGATGGGAAAGTAAAAAGTGCTCTGAGAAGTCAACGTGCTGAACTGACAGAGGCCGAGGAGGGTGAGGTGTATTTGTATCAGAGGGAGCGATGGCAAGAGGTCTGCCGAGCAGGATAGAGGTCCCACGATCATGGACCATTACGATGCCCCACAGTCGAATCCGAAGTTGTGCTTCTTCCTCTGTAAACGTGTTGTTCTGTGACATGGGATCATGGTGGAGACCCAACTCGATGGACAATCGGACAAGACTACCGACGAGACGCCATAGGGAACGACCTTGTCGCTGGATGAAAGTTGTCGGGACGGGAAGAGTGTGCGACAGATGGGTAAAGCTCACCTCCGTGTACAGATACCATTGCAACAAGATGAGGGCCTGAAGGCTGGTGATGGTGACGCGGAGATGGGGTTTGACGGCTAGGGCGCGCTCAAAGAATTCGTAATGCTCGGGCCATTCGTTTGGAAGTAGTTTCTTTGTCGAGATTGGGCTCTCGCCAGGGGACTTGAGGCTATTGTCGACGAGGGTGGCCTTGTGGTTGAGTTCGCTCAAGGTACCCAGAGCGAGGACGAAATACATGCTGCAGACATAACCAGGATCATGTTGAACATTTTCCATATCGTAGAGTGCGTTAAGCCGGATTTCAAAATCGGTGCGGAAAAAGACCGGACGGTGGATGTTGAGATGGGTAAAGTAAACGTCGACGATTCTGTTGACCATTTTGCGGTCCTTGGGCAACCAAATGGTGAGTTTGGAAGCTGTTGGGGATGAGATGCCGGCATTGGAGGTTGTGACAGAAATGGAAAACCAAGCGCTGGGATCCCGTGGGGGAGATGCTTCGGTGATGTTCTGATCACGACCGGATGAGAGACCGTTGGAACCGACTGCGAGATCCTCTCTGTCGTTTTGAGCGACGAGTTGGCTTTCGCTCATGATGAGGGGATGTACGCCGAAACTCTTTGCGATGGCCTGGATGATGAGGTGATCAGGAATGTGACAAGGTGATGTGGTACAAATGCGTACGGGGGTGTCTGAGACATCGAGAGACTGAGGATCCTGACCCTTGACCTCGATGGAGGGAGCGGGGTGTGAAGAAGGAAGTGGGTGGGGAGGTGGTGGCATGTGTTGAGGGGGAGGTGGGAAGCCGGGGTGCATGTGGGGAGCATAAGTTCCTGGGGGGCCGGGGATAGGGATGTGAGGAGGATAAGGACCATAAA
>JBBPQR010000387.1:0-11755 GCA_038092615.1 Boletus sphaerocystis | reverse complement strand
CGGCGCTCGTGTTTGTCTACTACACTACCTGGGCCATTCTCCTCGTCAGTCCTCATCGTCCATTCTGCAACCGACAGCTCATGTCCACAGCCGTTCTTCCACGCATCGAGTCCCATACACGACTACTTTCCCGCTCGTGAATGGGCCGTCCGGTTGCCCGCGTTTTTGCTCGTTGTCGGCCTCTCAGGAATCGGCTGGTTCATCGGGTCTACGATCATGAAGGAGAATGCTAGAAAGGCGCAAAAAGCCAAGCTTCGTGCAGCCTAACTTGGCTCAATAGTAATAATACTCTAATACCTGTGACTTGTCGTAGTTGGTCATCCCTGCAATGCCTCGCACTCGGAAACTCAAGCAGCAGACACTGGTCGCGTTTCTCAGTTCGTCTCCTCCATCTTCACCTTGCAAGCGAATGCGGACGCGCAAGACCTCGAGCCATTCCGATAAAACACTAGACACCGACAGTGATGTCGCTGCGATACGCTTCGAGCCAGCGCTCGTTGACATTAGTGACCAAGACCATTCCCCTCGTCGTCCAAAGAGACGAAAGAGTCTCGCAGGTGCTCATGCCATCCCCGCACGCGCAATCAGTGACGATTCGCTCGAGGAGACGACTGGAGTACCGCGATACCGAAAAGCAAAGAATAAAGCTGTCCTTGACTCCGAGGATGACACCCGTCCTCGCAAACGCAAACTGATCAAGGGTGTAAGACCTCCAACCCCCGAGGAAGACGATGATATAGACATACTCGAGGCAAGAAACCGTGAGCAGTTTGGTTCACGACTTTCACTATTCGCTGATGACACCTCTTCTTAGAAGTGCTCGAGAGCCGTCTACGCTCTCGAGGCAAAATGACTGCGTTTCAGAAGAACCTGGAGAAACTCAAGTGTGAGTGCGGCGCGCAGCTATCTTGCAATGGTTCGACTGACTGCCTCCCTAAAGTGCTTAAAGGCAAGAAACGTGGTGAAATAGTGCTCGAATCGTCTTCGTCAGAGGCGGAGCAATCGGAGAGCTCAGCAGGAGCTCCAATCAAGGGTGCTAAGCCGCATCACAGCGAAGAGTCGGATGCCTCGCATGACGAAACTGACAGTGGCAGCGAAGCAGATGGGGGCTTTATCGTCGATGATCCACATGGTGTTCCCGCGACGCAACTTCCCCTCGCATTCAGTTTGAGCACTCATCAAGACTTGACACACCAATTCAAGATTGTCTGTCAGCTTTTCGTCCATCTAGCTGTACGACCCCTGGTTGACAGGCGTCCGTTTCTCGAACGTGCACTCAAAGGTCTGACTTTTCGACACTCGCTCAGAGTGAATGATTGACCATGTCATCAGAGGAAGAATATCTTTCTGTGCCACTACAAGTAACTCGCCGCAAACTAAGTGGGATGCGCGATTCACTCGTAGCATCATCCGTGTGGAAATCAGAGTTCAAGAAAGCCCTGGAAACATATCCCAGCTTTACCTTGGTCCGACTAGACTTTGCGATACCCCAATGTGATGCCTGCCATCTTGGTGGCAGGTTATCCACATTGCTGGGCCGGTTAAGTGGAAGGCCATACGATGCGTATGATTTCGAGGTATCGTCGCGCAATTCGCCCTCGACAGCTTGCTGATGGAGATGTACAGGATTTATCTGACGAGTCAGATGACAGCTCGGAAGATGATGAAGATGAAGACGGGGACAAGGACAGTGATGGAAATGGAGAACGAGACGTTAGGGAAGAGTTCCACCTCGGTCGATTCTGCGCGGCGCGCACGCAAGTATATCATCGATTCAGTCACTGGGAGGTTTGTCCAATCACGCCGAATCTCATGACAGACTGGTGACGCAACGTAGCATTCACTCTACAAATCCTTGCAGCGAGAAATTACGGAGGCTCAGGACGAGACTCGGGGGTTTGTCAAGGTTGCGTATTTTGGTGGAATCAAGCCTCCGCGCGACCTCCACGATGCGGACAAGGTCATGGAGTGGCTCGATGAGCGTGGCATCATTGACATGGAGTGGCAGAAGGTGCGGGAGATGATGGACAGCGCACGGAATTTAGAGCGACGGGAGATAGATGATGTCGTGTAGCAAAACTTGAATGGCAGTGTTGCATGTCTTACTCGCACTACCAACACAACCCTACAGGGTCCTCCTATCCCTACGCTGCCTACCACCCCGGAACACCTGGCGCATATCAAACTCAGGGTTACGCAGCGGCCTACCAAAGCGCATATGCGTCTGGCGTAACTGGCTATGGCGCTTGGCCGTACCCGTACAGCTACATTCCCCAGCAACAGACACCTCAGGTGGCAAGATCAGCCGTACAGACTCCCGCAACAGCGACAGCGACCCCATCAGCGGTTCCTACTCCAAAACCGACCATCTTCTCCTCTTACACCCCGACCTATGTGCGCGAGACAGCCGCCACTCAAGGTGCAACTGCCGGTGCGACTGGGCGAGGTCGCAAGCATGCCAACTTCAAGGGACTTTTTACGAAAGAACGTCAGTTGGCCCACACTTTTTTCAAGTGTTCCACCTGACCTGATCGTGTGAGTCTCAGTCAAAAGCTTAATGTATGGTTTTGGAGACGACAGGAATCCGGCGACCGACACTGTGAATGTAATGGAAGAGATCCTGGTCGAATTCATTGTCGATGTCGTACGTTCACTCTGTTGATTTGCCAACCATTTCACGACTTTCTCGCGAGACAGTGTCAAACGGCAGGAGGACCACAGCGGAAGAGCCGACTGTCCATAGAAGACCTGCGGCGGGCTTTATCACGACCCGCCGATGCCAAAAAACTTGCTCGAATGGAAGAACTGCTATTCATGCAAGAGGATATCAAACGTGCCCGTGCGCAGTTTGAAGAAACAGACATGAATCACCCAAAAGACTTTTGAGGGTCCCTCCTTTTGTTGCAACACATGGATGTCATAAACCATAACAGTGTTATCTGAGCGGATTCAGACCTTGTAATGTAACTGCAGGTAGGGCAAGGCTTTCGAAACATTAGCATCGAGGGTGCATGAGTCGGGAGCAAATTTTATTCTTCCATGGGATCCCCGTCATTGGCATCAGCAGCGCTCGGGGCTTCTGCATCGCCCGCGTTTTCAGCATCTTGTGTATTCCGTCCTTGGACACCTAATCACTAGACTGAGGGACGGCAAGCTGAGATGTCACGGAGGGACTCACCTCCACTTTGAGCGAGTGGCTTCGCATACTGCGTCAACCAGTCTTCTGACTCCCAGACTAGCAGTACACGATGACTGTTTGCCGACAGGTTCTGGGAAGGAGTAGACTACTTACTCGCTCTGTTTCCGGCAGCCGGTTGTATGGCAGCCTTGATCGGCCTAGCGATGTTTACTTTGAGAACCCTTCCACGGAGTTCGTTGAGGTCCATGTTGTCAATCGCGTCTCGAGCATCTGTGGGAGAAGTGTATGTGACGAACGCAAAGCCACGGTGTTTGGCCTCTGAGCGGGGAATCAGAGCATCGTACGGACGGACTGGAGGCTTGGAGAATACCTGGCTCTGAGGTGGTGTTCGTTGCGGCCGGTGGCAGCTGTACTTCGACGATCTCGCCTGTCGGATGCGCTGGTGAGTCTGTGGTCCCCACAAGGTAGAAATTACCCACCGAACGCAGAGAAACACTCATAAAGGACAGATTCGTCCACGTCGTCGCCTATGCCGCCAACAAAGACGGTCTTTTTACCTTTTGTGCCGTCTTCCATGAGCCGTGGACCAAGCTAAACCGGGCAGCTTTGTCTCAAACATGCCTCCTGAGCCGATTTCAAGGCCGCCTTCGTACAGCTTGTATCCCCATTTCAGACATGCACTCCCGAGCCTTGCTCCTCCCTGATGCGTCTTCCTTGTGGGTATTTTACGCGGTACCAATGCTCACAGGTCCTTGAACTACCTTGTCTCCCTAAAATGCCTTCGTCCGTCGACTGGGAATGCGACTCTGTAGGCTCTTCTTCGTCTTCCTCATCGGATTCGTCCATCGATGAGGACCAATTCAACGCTCGCCTCTCCCCTTACTGGTCAAAGTACCGTGATCTTATTTTGTCCAAGGGCTATCGCCTGGATACTGTGCGGGATGTCAGAGAGCATTATCGACGCCACGCCGAGGCGTGTATCGTTGATCTTTCCTGGCATCTTCGCGCACACACCCCATCCAATGACAGTGCTCTGTGCAAGGATCCCGGCCTGGTTTGACACGGCCCTTCTTCCGAGTCATCCTCTTCTAACCCTTACTAGCCAGAGAATCTATTTCGAGCGACCTGCTGCGCGACCAGCAGGAGCTTGATGGTCAAGGCCGTTCATCGGTTGAGTAGAGAGGTCCAAAACGTCCAACACATATCTTCTTCTCACCTGCGACGTGATCCCATGAATCACTGCATACGTGTGTTCACCCTTTTGTGTCGAATAAACTTGTCTTAACGCGCTGAATATAGCCGTCCTCGACATAATCCATGTGCCCACCGATGATATATGTTTCATTGTGATGGAGGAGTGGTCTCCCCATCTACTACCTGAGATACCCTTCAGGCTACGCGACTTTCTATCGACGATCCATCAGTGCATAGAAGTAACTATACCTTTTGATTTTCTTGTACCTTTGTTGCTCACGCTGTTTCTCTTGCAAGCACATCGTTTTTATGCATCGGAATCGCATGGTGCACTTGGACATCTCTCTCTACAATTTCCTCAGCGATTACCGTGGCAGGTGTGCATGCATCGATTACGAGCTCAGCCGGAGAGTCGAGGATCCTCTTTCTCCTGGAACTTATTGGCCAAAAGGGACGGAGGTTCCGCCCGAGCTTGAGCACGGTCAAGCATGCAACCCTTATATGATCGACGTGTGGGCCCTAGCAATCCTCATCCTCAGAGCATGCAAGGTAAACGATGTAGCTGATTTATGAATCTTACAGCATGCTGAGTTCTGTATTAGATCGTCAACCTTTACATCCCTGAACTTTTGTACCTTACAAGGCCAATGCTCAATCGCAATCCAGACGAGCGTCCGCCCGCAGCAGCCGTATTACGAGAATTTGATCGCCTGGTACTTGTGATGGGGGAGGAACGTCTTAACCAGCCTTGCTGACCCCGTCGTGCATCCATTCTCAACGAATGTAGGGACGTCATGATGTCTCTCCAGTACTACCAGTCGTGGCTGCACCCTCCAGTTTCCTGCGTTTCCGCTCTAGATATCGAGCCCTTGCATCTTGTAAATCTGTCTCATTGTTCCTTTTGGCAACAATCCTCTGTCTTCTTTCCTCCTCGTCTCTCTGCATCTCTGCCTGTTGTCCTTCACGTTCTTCTACCATCTGCTGGTGAATCTCTGCTGTTCTCCTTGCAATAATCTCTCTTCGACTCGCCGCGGTCCCAGCGGCACGGTGAATATGAGCCGCAGTTTTGTCCTCCGATTTTTTGCTGGTCATTTGCAACCCAACGCGACGTGTGTTGGGAGCTGAAAGATTCAACCCGGCGGACAATAATTCTCGTTTGTCGACGATCTGATTATCGTCATTTAATTCGACAGCCTTTCCTTGCTCGCGAGCGAGTCGAGCCAGTTCCAAGTCGGACCTTGGTGTCAAGTCTGGAGGCTTAGTGATGGTCAAGGAAGGACCTTGGGGCCCGATTGGAGCCTTGCGTTCCGTGACAGCGGCGACGGCTTCTTCATGCTTTTGCTCAGATTCCTCTAGTAATTTGCGGTAGAAATGTGCCATCCCGGTCGTCGCTCCCTTCCGCTTTTGCCTTTCGGCCTCTAGCAACACGTTAATTGCACGAAATAACGGTCAGGTGTGAATAGAGACAAACCTTCTCTCTGTCTCTCCTCTTCCTCTGCCCTTCGTACTTCGGCCATCTGGTCTTTGTATGCCTGGGTAACGAAGGCATCCTTGTCCGCGAACTCATCCCCTTCCAGTTCTCGTTCATGTTGGATCATTTTCTCCTCGGCTCTGAGGCGGTCCAACCGACGAGTGGCGGCAGAATTTAACAGACCCTTGATGTATTTAGGCTGACAAGCTACATGAGAACGCTCAAACAAAGCCGAGGGAACGTAAACCCACTTTGCGCTGCTTCGTATCTGCTTCTCTAGCCTCTTTCTGTCTCTGCTTTACTTCCTGCATCCTGTCCCAGACTTCGTCATACTGGTACACCGTGGTGTCGATCTCCATTTCCTGTTCCACGCGCTTCTGCGCTGCCTTTGAAGATGCTACATTGTGGGCCAAACGCGTTTTGTTCATGGAGGCATCTTTGCTACTCGAAGCAACTGGAGCGACGTCTTCATCTTCGTCGTCTAGTGATAAAAATGCTGTTGGTTTTGCGAGAGGGGCAGCACCGAGTGACTTTGCGTTCTTGTTGGAGAGAGAGAAGGAAAGCTTCATGATCTGTGTTATGTAATCAAAGTCCCCATGGCTCAAAATCCATTCGACAGAAGGCGCATAAACGGTCCAGAAGAAAGCTTTCCCCCAGTTTTTGAAACCGGTCAAGATCATTCTACGACCTGGAGTGCGCGACCCAGCCGACAGTCAGCCGACATTCGCTCAATCTGTAGGACGCGCACATAACATGCCTTTTAAGCTGATCCGTTCTCTCAAGTTTTGCAGCCTGGGTTAATCAGCCAAGCGAATGGCTCGGCTTACATCGAGACCGACAAGACGAAACTAGCGTGCGCTGTGTGAGTCCCCGGTGGACACGATCACTATGGTCGGTCTAACCACGGACAGGTATGGCCCAAGACAGTCCAGGTCCATCACTTACAGTGAAAAGGGTAAATTGAACATCGAGGTTAAATTTGCGCCATTCTCTTGCACTCGTCGCCGATCACCGCTTCATGTGAGCGCTGTCGTGTGTTCTGACTTCGATCAGACTGAGCAGAATCCCTATCAAAGGATGCTGAAGACAGATCCCTTGCCGTTGCGATCCATCAATCTATCGCGTCATCCGTCTGCTTGGAGCTATTTCCAAAATCCACCATAGATATATTCATCATGATCGTCGAAAATGACGGGATCGAAGGATGCATAGCATCTGGTGCGATAGCAGCGAGCACAGCACTTGCAGATGCAGGCATCGAGATGTTTGGACTTGTCGCGTCGTGTTCCGCGGTAAGAGTGTCCCGGATGGTTAGCAACCCGAACTTGAGCATTTCCAGGCTGTACTTGGGGACGAAATCCGACTAGATCCTACCGAAGCTGAATCGAACGCATCAGACGGAGTCGTCGTAGTCGCGTGCATGCCTGCGCTCTTTTCCATCACAAATGTTTGGCAATCGGGTCGGACCACCACAGAAGTCACTCTCAGGGCAAGTATCAATCCATCGTCATGCATTCCAGTACCTCACCACCCATTTACCAGTGTATGGAAATGTGCCAGGATCGGTGCATAGATATCCACTCTGTGATTGCCCAATCGCTGTCAAGTATGAACAAATCATCCTAGTTTCATTCATGTCGGGCCCGGCCTGTGTGGCTATATTCCAGATAATTGTGTTACAGGGTAATTCCAAGGTCCGCAAATCCGAGCCAGCGGGATACACACTAAATGATACGATATAGTCAAACCAACAATCTTGAGTAAGAAAGAATGCAGTAAATTGTCAAATAATATAAGTTACTGTTGGTGACAACATCCGTTACAGTATAAATCACGTCCAGGAGTATCAACATTACTCGGCGTTCGCTGCATTTCTCAAGCGATAGTACATGGTCAACTCAGAAGACTGCTTCCAGAAGTATTGTCGCACTGTAGCAAGGGTCATGTCGAGTGAAAGTACCGTGTCATTGCAGAGGATTTCATAGGCTTCCTCTGCTCGTAAGCCAAAGTTATCTGTGCTTGAAGAACCCTGTGTGGACATGTCAACAGAGGTGGGAGATGTAGACCCGCCAGTACTGGACAGCTTCTCTAATTTTTCTCGTACCTAGAATGCGATGAGCTGAGGTCGAGTCTCGAATATGGTTACGTACATGATGAGTCAATTTCCGTACTCGAAGAAATTTGCTCGCAGTCAGCTTCGATTGAGCGCTGAAGATATTTTAGTCAAACATCAGACATGGTCGGCAGCGGCTTCACATACACATTCAAGAGTTCGGGTAATTGTTCACCATCAGGCTCTGGGTTCGGCCAAGGTAGTAGAACAAAGCTAATTTTACTCGCATGTGGAACAACAGCCTTGTTAAGCAGGAGGTATTCAAGCAACCAAAGTGGCATGCTTTCTTCGAGGGCATATACATCAGCCCAAGTGGTCGAGACACTGCCTCGATACACAGTTTTCCAGCCGGGATATGATTCGTCTGACATCATCACCATCATGTTGGGTGGAAGTGACAGAGTCGGAGCCTCACTAGATGAGGGTGGAGATAGGGGAGTTGACAGTAGCAGTTGAGCGGGTGTTCTTGCAGAGCTAGGTTCGTTGTCCTGTAATACGTCGGGCGGGAATCAAAGGAATAAATCCAAATGAACTGCACCTCAGGAAGGGTCAGAGTGTCCATAGTACTCCCAGCATTGCTGGTGATCGGGGAACTTGGAACAATGTCATTTGTTGTTCTTCGACCAGGTCCCTTTCCGAGGGTTTTGAGACGACCCATTAAGCCACCGCCAGGCGTAATTGGGGTAACGGGTCCAGAGGAATCACCAATATAACGCGGTGGGCTTCCAGGACCTCCCCAGCCAGAAAAGTCGCCGCCATCTGATAGAGCAGTACTTGCCGTTGAGGGTCGGCGGGCACGAGCAGAAAGAGATTCAGGCTCGCGGCTCGCGCTCGGTGGTGGTATATCGAGTCCATGAGTTCGAATTGGACGGGGGGTGAGTGGTTTATCGGACGAAGGTGGCTGGGAGGTGCTACTCCTTGGTTTAGCAGTTTTCAAGGGTATCATTGGAGTCAGTAAGGGAGAAGGTTTAGCGATTGAAGGTACAGCAGGAAGAATTGCTGGCAATGCGCTTGCGGAGGTGACAATAGCTGTACATGTCGGCAGGCGCGAAAAAGACCTCGATATTTCGAGAGGTGAAAGGGGCCCAGATGGGTTATTGCCGTTGAGGTCTGGACTCGTCCCTCCGAAACTGAGGTGAGTGATGTTGTGACTTGACTCTGAGCCATGGACGTCGCGTTTTCGCCTAATGCGCTGCTCCTGCCGCACGAAACCTAGGAACAAATTGCGGAGAACCCATTTCCCAATGTTAACTTTTGACGATGTATTAGCATGAACTTCTCAAGATTGCTCCATGAACGCACTTCTGAGCTCGTCATTGAAACGTGTGTCGGGATCGAAGCCTGCTTCGTCGGCGTAAATTTCTGCCTCGAAGCATCGCTCATTAATGTGAACTGCAAGAACTCCAGTCTTCGTGTCCACGGACGACCAGGCAGATACGATGGCCTCTCCTTCGACACGTTCTCTGACTGCCTCAAGAGCCTCTCGAGGGCTCCATTCTTTATCACCAATTGCGCTGCTATGCCCTCTGCTACGAGCGCTGCCATCCAAGCTGCCACGGAGGCTTGCAGCTTGGACATCCTCTTTCATATACCAACCGCAACAAACTCCACGGACGATATCCCATACAGCAACTTCGCCCATTGTGTCGACCGTCAGGGCATGCATGCGGTCATTTAACAATACTGCTCGCACGAGGCCACGAGAACCTGGTATTATCATATCCGGGTTGGAATTGAATGGGGTGGCTTCCGAGGCAAGTTCACTTAGTTCCTGAGTTGTGTAGTTTGTGCGGGTTTCATGGGCAAGATCTTGGTCGATGTTCGCCATTGAGACGCGGCTTCTCACATCTCGCTGAGTGTTCGATGACGGCATGAGCGTGGCGGAATGCTGAAAAGCAGCATTGAAGGGTGACCGCCCACCTGGAACGGACACGACAGAAGCTGCGGAGTACAGCGTTGCTACCTCAGCATCGCGCCCCCGAGACATGAATAATGTCGGTGAAAACGAGCTGTTCGGATAGGCAAGTCGGATAAGGGAAGAATGTGGAACCTCTGGATACGAAGGAAGTTCGTCATCTCTGTGACCTTGAACGTCGCGTGAGTAGTTGCACACTAAACAACCTATGAAATCACCTTGATGCGTCGAAGGTGGAGCTGACCAGTGTGGCTCCATTCCAGTCGAGATGCCTTGAGTATCTGAAAATAGGTCTTTATCATCCCCCATATCGTGCTTCACCAGTCGCTTGGGAACTCTCCATCGACTGATTTTGGAGCTCCCCGACGCGGTCCAAAGTAATCTGTCGTCGACGGTAGCGATCTTGTTTATTCCCTCTCCGCCTTCCTCATTCGATTCTCGTGCAAGCGCGATGCATACGCCATCTGCAAGCTCCGGAGAGTCCTCGACGTCCACTTTGCATACGATCCCGGATTTGTCTCCCGAATAAAATTCCTTTAGGGATGAATGAGTGGAATATAAGGACCATACAGAATCCGTATGATACGTGAATGTATGCAGGCAGCGTTGCGAGGATAGGGACCAGAGCTTGATAGAGGCTATGGAATTATTAGGTCAAGTTGTTGCACATAGTGGACTTGCTCACCGTCTGTAGAACCTGTAAGAAGCTGGAAAAGGGGTGTTAGAATGTGCGTAAAATGAAATCGACCCACGACCATACATATCTAGCATCATCAGAGATCAATATCGCCCGTATGTTATCGGTGTGACCGACAAGCTTCCCGGTTCGCTTGCCAGAACGAGGATCCCACATTCGTACCACACGCTCCGGGGAGCCACTGGCGATGGCATGTCCATATGGATCCGCTGCAATAGCATATATTGACGCTTTGGGTGCAGTCGCGTCAGGGGGATTGAGGGTTAGTAGAGATTGCGGCGTCGGGGAAGATAAGGTGAGATCCCATAGCTTGATTGAGCGATCAAATGAGCCTGAAACGATCCAGTTTGACTCGCGACTGAATAGTTGGTGAGATGTTAGTTTTGATTGTTTGGAAATGAGTTACCAGAAAGCAAGACAGCGGACATAATCTGCGTGCGTGCCAATGATTGCTGGGTCCGTCGAAGGGTTCGCGTGTGGATTCCATGCTTTGACGGTACCATCCGAAGAGGCGGAGATTACTACACTACACTGTCAGCATAGCGAACGTGTGAGGGCAGGAGGACCGACCAGTCTGATTGTAGTTGCAGAGAAGAATATCGTTGATCCAATCTGTATGCATTTGTGCACACTGTCGAAACTGTGCATCCTGGGTGGTATGTTGGTTCTGGACGTGAGGGGGATGTAGACTCGTTTTACCTTGTTGAAATTGGGTGTTTCGGGATCAAGTTCCCACTGACGTTCATATGGGATGTCGTCATGGACGCTGCTCCTCCGCTTTCTGCCGCCGCTTTCTTTCACATCCCCGAGTATATCCCCATCGCGTTGTTCCCCCTCCTCCGCCTCCTCTGGCAGAGAATCGTCTGCCATTCCTGTTAACGACTCCCATCGAGTGACGGAACCGCGGCGCGAGCAAGGGTCTCTTCTTGGCCTGAATGGGAGTCCGAGGTCCCAGGAAATGACCTGGCCATCTCGACTGCCGGTGTAGAGTATGCCTTGCGGTGACGAGTAGCCTTGGAGCTGGGTCGTGGAGTCGAGTGCGAGGGAGGTGACACCGAGGCGATGTCTGTGCTGGGTGCAGCTTGGTGGGACCTGGGATTGGTGGTGTGCGGGGAAAAGGAGGGGCCGCGGTGAGCCATGGCGAGGATAGGCGAGGGGGGGCAGCTTGAGGCGAGGCACGTAGTCGGTTGGGGGGGGAACCACGTAGGACACCCGACGCTTTGGAG
>JBBPQR010000386.1:0-11761 GCA_038092615.1 Boletus sphaerocystis | reverse complement strand
TACATATGTAGTGACCCTTACTTGATTGGATTATACCCCTTAAAATGGCTGGTCAAATGGTGGTCATGTATAGCTATGTTTGATGCTCATAATCATGACAGATGGGCACAGGTTTGCGATATTCTGCAGATGGTTGGTCAAATGGTGGTCCTGTATAGCTCTGTTTGATTTATGGTCAAAAGACGCTTCCATCTATATTAGGAGACGCTTCTGTGGCTGTGAGACACTTCCATCTATAAAAGAAAAGATGCATGCATCATGTGGCATAAATTTGTGCAAGATAGCATCTAAGAGCATGCCAAAGCAACAAAAAGGAATCTGAAGCATAGATCTGGAAGAAAACAGAGAGACGCTTCCAAAGACGCTTCCTGCCCCAAACAACTTGGGGCACAGGGAAGATTATTAGGTTGATAGCACTTCCAAAGGCGGTGAACCCTCGACTATCATCATGAACAAAAATGTGTAACTGCAGCTGGAGGGTCTTCAGTTTCATCCTAGCAATTGGTTCTCGGTTCCATACCCTGTCACAAGAGATCAAAGCAAACATAGCCTGAGATTCGTCAAACGCTAACAAAAATTCTTTGCCAATCTTGTCTCGATGAAGCATCTTGCCATGCCCACATCCAATAGAGTTTTCGATGCTATTTGGGTGGTCCAAGTGAAGATAGAGGTTGGCGTTTCAGTCAATCAATACCAAGAGCAATCTGTCGCCTTCCAGGAGTGGCAAGTGGCTGAAAGCCCATCAGCCGTTATTGACAAGACATTTAAAGATGTCAATCTCACAGTACCGCAAACCTCAATGGTAGCTGAAATGAGTACGACCCCCTGAAACGTGGATGCGGTACCTTTGTTGGATCGAGCTGAAGTTCATGCTGGTCCTGCATCGTGAGGTGCATAAGATGAATGGTAAATAACAGCGAAGCTTCCTTCAGTGTCTCTTAATGGCCGGTAGTGTTGAAGGCTTGTGGACCTGTGACTCTTTGTTAGCCAAGGAAAGCCACCTCAGGGAGCTGAACGTACGTTTGTCACTATTATAACCAACATTCTTGCATTGTACGATGGACTCTAGATACAACGTGTGCCTCGAGTTTGATTAGTTCAGAGACTCTATCAGTTATTTCAGAACAGCCTACTGGGAATCACACGACTCTGGTAGGGAATTTATCTTCTGTATCAGACAACGGTCTGTGTCATAAAGATCCTGTTCACTGTAACATTTTGCGTCGAGCTTCAGCTGCACTTCAGTATCCTCAAGTTGTATGTGACGAGCGGAAGCAAGGAGAGTCCAACAGAGCTTGTCTACAACACTGCCCAGGTATTTCTGGGCCTGATCCCTCGTGGCCATGATTATTTCTTGCAGTACAGGCATGGATAATAAGAGACCCTCAAGGTCCGCGATGGAGTCTGGATCATTGATGAGGGAAGGTTCATTGCCACCTTCCTTGAGCATCTTCTCAGCATTGCGTGTCTCAATTGATGTTGGCTTAGGTGGCTGGTCTGCTGGCGTCACGATCTCGTGGAGAATGACTGCTAGGGTGGACTGTAGCTGCCATTTATTGTCCTTGAAAACAGATCAAATGAGCGTGTTTACAGCTTTGTTAATGATATTCCTGTATAAATAGAGGACGAGAAGAACTTTTTCTTTGATTTTCTGAAACTTTCCTTGATGATTTTCTTGCAATTGACTCAACAAAGTTCATTAGTGAAGCTCTCCGCAATACGCAAATGGATCGTCGTCAGGTTGGAATAGCATTCTAAGAGGTGCCATCGATATGAATATGGAATCATGAACATAATGACTCACCAATCAGTCTCAATTCCTCATCCGGGGTGGGTGCTGGGACAGAGACGATGCATCGACTACGATCAAGAGTGCTACATGTCTTGGCGTAAGTGGGGCATCAGAAAGGTAAATGATAATAAATAGATAAGGAGAAAATACAGCATTGATAATTGAACTGGATACTCGATTCCATCTGGGCTTTGGCCACGTCCATCTCATTCTGGGCTTTCTTTTGTTGATCTTTCAATATGATGGCATTAACCTTCTTTTCCCAGATGCTGCTCTCCTTGGGGAAATGCTTTCCAAGCCCTAATCGGATGAGGTGGTTGAGTGACTCAGGGCTAATAGTCTCTGATATTTGCAGATGCTCTTTCGACCTTCAAACAGTCAGATTAATGTAAAAGGGAATCATGAAAGCGTACAAGGCATCTTGGAGCAGGAATGTGCTGATCTCGAACGAGTTGAGAGTCTTGATGGAACGCTCAACAGGTACAAATTAGATAGTCATAAATCCCTGTCTCGTTTCTCCAAACAGGAGGTGTGGCTTGAAGGACTCGGGATCCAGATTACACTCTGGATGCATTTTAGAGATGACAAGCACATCGGAAGCACACTAATAGGTCAAATCATCCGTAGATACTCGGATAAAAGATGCAAAGGTCACCAACTCTGAATGGAGACGCCTTCTTCTTGCTCCTTCATTTTCGCAACCTCAAAGGTCAGTACTTGATCGGTATCATCTTTATTGGATTCAGAAAGTTGGTCATCATTGGCCGAATTGCTCCAAATCATGGATTTTGCATGCTCTTTGGAGACTAGGGCTGTGACTTGATCGCAAATCCTGATGAGATACCTGCCAACGCGATTTCTACGCTCAGGTGGAGAGGCATCATCGTCCCACATCAATTCTTCAGGCCAGTAGACAACATACATCTTTTTGCTGCGTTGATAGCGTCCGAAATGTGGCAGACATAGAGACCAGAGTGAAGAGCCGGTTTTTCCATAGAATCGATCAATTTGGCTGCACTGTCAAACTTTTGAATGACAACGACTGGATCACGATTCAGACAGTGACATACATGGTGTCCTCAATGACATCTACGGAGAGCAGAAAGCAAACGATCTCGTCCTTGCTCCCATAAATTCCAATGAGCTTGACTTTGAACTTGTTGAGCGCTTTGAAGTCGACTTTTGTCAAGGACACGCAAGCACCTGGAGAGACCTCATTCAGGAAGTGCCAGAGAGAATCTTGAGCGATGATGATCTTAACGACTGTGTGGATGTGAGAGCTAATCTAAAGCTGTCAAGTGCCATATACCTAGACCACTGGTGCCATGTTCGTTAATTAAGTTGAGGATGCGATACATTCCTAGGATAGACAAACAAAGATCCTGCTCTGTGACTTCCACGTCAACCTGCAAAGGAGTCATTGATGAGGGTAGTTTCAAGACTAGCAGAGCCATATCACTACTTACTTCTTGCAGGTCTCCAAGTCGATTTGGCAGTTGATCAATATACTGGCAGAGTCATCCTGAGGATTTGTTTCATTCACATGTTTGTTTATAATTATGAACGAATCTTCTGCATGCCCAACAGAGGTCAGGTCATTAGTATCGAGATCAGAATTGACCACCTTCAAGATGATAGACACGTTCACCAGATGCAAGTCGAAATTCAAGTTGTTAGCATATTGAACGGCTCGACAGGCATGGTGGTTGCCATTAATACTAGTCTATGGGTCCCCCTGCTGCTACAGAAGAATTGTATCCACCACACACTAGTCTTTTAAACATAGGCATGGACACAAAATTGACACCGAGTTTGTCCAATCTTGCTGCATCGATAAAGCCTTGACACCACTGCATGAGAAAGTTTTATTGTGAAGCAAAGCTTGCTTTGAGTGATCAGGTGGAAAATGTTATTGGGCTGGCACGGTCACTGCCTTCAATGTTAATGAAGAGTGATTCGGTGGCACTACGGGCAAGCTCAGATGATTCAGAGTTTGCACAACTTACATCGCATCCATGGATATTGGTCATTCTGCAATCTAGTCATGCATCCGATCTGAGTTATGAGAGACTTGCAGCTGTGAAACGAACCCGGAACCTCACTGAAATGGCCTCTATCAAGGGTGGCCTACCTTAAGGGACATGAACACTCAGTGGCCAAAGTTGGAATGGTCCAGTTAGCTAGATATTGCAGTCCCTGTTGTTCATTCACAGATGTTCTCGTGTACAGTGTCAGCAACATCCGATCATTCTGTGGCACTGGAGAGAGTGGTGGGGAGTGTGAAGGGTGGCCAATACTTGCTGGAAAGGATGTCTTCAGCGACAATGGATGAACACATCACTGAGGTTGTTCACGAATGGACAATCCGTTACAATCATGGTCTGGCCAGACAGAAGTATCATTTTGAAACTTTTGATTTGAGAGTTGCCGACCGCTGGCATCATCGATCGGCCGGTTCTCATCAATGCCGGATGACTGAATATGATAGCCAAAGGTTCCATTGTGTCTGCAGGTTCAACATTCAGGCCATATTTCAGTGGCACTACAAGCATCCAACAGCAAAAGCCTGAAGACACGCTCACTGGTGTGAGGGGGCCAGAGAATCAGGATTCGTCAACATTTTTTTGAGTGGCCGTGGGTGGTTGACGTATGCAAGTAACTCAGCTTCGGCACCATTGTTGGTATTATATAAAGAACCAGAATCTGCCCACAATTTCCATCCAACTGAATCTCATGACCAGTAAATCAGCACTCCTCATTGGCAGGACAGGCGCCATAGGGAAATGTCTCCTCGCAGAGCTCCTCGTGAGTGACGAATGGGCCCGTGTTGGCGGGTATGGTTAGCACGTAAGTACACCCCTGTCCAGCCCCAGTGCCCAAGGCAAGCTTGAACGAGAGGTGATCGATTTCGAAGACCTTAGCAAGGCAGACTTGAAAGCTGGGTGGTAGGACGTCGTGTTCGTCACCTTGGGCATGATGCGGGCGAAAGCAGGAAGTGCGGCCCAGTTTGAAAAGATTAATCGAGAGTGCGTGTCCCAGCTTCGAGTAGGACTGCAGTGCTAATGTAGTTGACGGAATGCTGTATGATAGGTATGTCGTGAGTGCGTGTGAGGCCACAAAGACGGACGATCCGACACATGAACAGGGTGTCGTGTATCTCTCGGTGCGTTTACCTTTCTTGCACATCACTTCTTCTGACTCCTCTCTCAAACACTCCACAGAGGCAGATTCAACCTCATCCTTTCTGTACATGAAGCACGTCCCCATCGCACCTTTTATCCATTTTCGGTCCCCACTAACCCACCTCACCCCACCCATAGATCCAAGGGTCTCACTGAACTCGCGCTCGCCCGTCTCAGATATGCAGACACCATTGTCTTCTGCGAGTCGGTCCTGAGGTTCATCTGCCACGCGCTCTTCCATTCTCCCCGCCCTGATAATATTAATGGCATTCTATAACCAACACACTCACTCATGTTCAAGCAGCACCTTCACTGGCACTGCCACATATTTCTGTCCCAAATTCGAGATCCAGTTCTTCCTTCTCTGCTGCCTATGGCCTTTCAACCTGACTCAACCCCCCCCCCCCCTTGCGTGTACAGGTGCCACTCCTCGCTAAATCAATGTCCAAAGCGGGTGCCCTCGAGTCTACACACATCCCTAGTGACGTTGGTGCGACCAAGGTCAATGCGGGCCAAGATGGGTGGTTCACGCTCTTGATGAACAAGGCGGCTGCGTTGCGGGGTGGCAAGTGAGAAAAGAAGGACACGTTTCATTCACCACATTGACCATGTCATTGCTTAGAATAGAACTGGGCCCATGATTATGATGACAGGGATGCGACGTCAAGTTGACATTGGATATGATTTTGGGTTGTGATTATGCTTGGATTTACCTTACACATGTACTATAGTGCATTCTGAACAGGGCTTTCTTGGGACCAGTCTTGCAACTCAAGTAAAGCTTGAAAGGCCTAGGTCTGTTTTTAATGCAGCAGAACACCTTAGTGTAACACTCACGCATGAATATTTGAATGCAAACGAATAATTGAGATAGTACCCTCTCAATAAGTAGCTGTAAGGATAAACTAAACGTATCGAAACATAATAATGTCTAAAAACACACCCCTTGCAGCAGTTAACCCGCACAAAATGGGATTAAGATACACACATGAGTCTTCCGCCATACACACCCACCCATGCACGCGCATCTATGAACCAAGTCCAACGACTGGCACTTTGAAACACTCACTCGTCCTCTCCCAACACGTGCACTGCACCATCCTCCCTCAGCACAGGCACATACCATTTGGATCAATTTCTCGGACTCGGATTGCCATTAAGCGGTGCAGAAAACACAATGTCGTGCGTGGACGTGGACGTGTCCGCGTTCCTCCCCGACGTCGCATACAGGTGGAGCAAGAAGAGTGTGAAGAGGTACAGCAAGAACGCCAGGCTTGGTGACGGCCGACAGTGAGCGTACTTATGATACGGTCAGGGGGGGAGGGGGGCAAGTGACGTACCTGTGCATCCCAAGCACATACGTGACGTGGTCCATCCCAATGTCATGCACAGCATTGAGTTCTTTGTCAGTAGCAGACATGAATAAAAATCTGCCATTGTGTATTATAACAATCCGGGTCATGAAAAGTGGATGAGAACGGCCCACCCTGACGCCATGAGCAACTGGGCACCATCCAGTCATAAGAACAAATCAAACACAAAGGCGATGGACAGCACACGCACAAATGGGCACAAATGGCGGAACGCACACGCCACCTTTGATCTTGATCTCGGGTCGCCATGTGTGTTGATCCCCGATGCGAGCGTATGTTCGCTCTTGTCATCATCGAGTGATCCCATCAGCGAGGTGGTCATTACAAAACATACATCAATGATGCATGCGATTCCAGCAAGCATGAGCGTGTTTCCAAACGCGTGTACCTTGAAAGGAGCACGTCGGACACAGGGAATGGGATAGTCAAACAAGACTGACTTTGGTAGATAATATGAGTGCTTGGGCGTGTTCTGACATGGCCCAACCAGTCAATATGATGCTGCCATAGAGGATAGTGTGGTTATTCTGATCAGTTGGAACGAATCTGGGATAATGCACATCAAACCTGGAATAACATTTCTCTGAGATCTGTTTAGTCAATGGGTGGAGGCAAGAATCGGAAGGTGACATGCCTGATTGTTACGGGCAAGGTAGATGCCCAATGCACTGCCTGCCCACCAGACCACTCCCAATGCACTTGCGTCAAATGAACAGAGAGAAGAAACGGAGAAAGATGACATACGTATGTTGCACATCTTTTGCCGACCACTCGCCTCCATGATGTTCCATAAACATATTCACAATACCGTGTGAGATTGCAGTATATAAACTGGTATTTCCCTACTGTTCACCAAACATGAACAAACCTCAAAGTTTGGTCAACTGACAATTTCTGTACAGGCTCTTACACTCAGGAAACAATGGTCCGAAAGAGCACAAAAGCAAATACCTCAAATGTGAGTAGTGGCATTGACATATGTTGGTATATGGCTACCCGAATGTTTTCTATGCAGCCAGTGTTACAGAATGATCTTCGATACTGTTACACTGGACTTCTTATCTTATCTTATCAGATTAGATTAGATCGGATCATGTGCTAGATAACGTGACTGCTCTGGACTCTTACGATTATCTATACGATAAATCACGTGACCCATGGTTTAGGTCATCACGTGACACACTTATATCATACAGGTCTGGATGCCGATGACATCACGGTCTAGGCTATGACATCACTGATGATGTCATACCTCGAGGCATAGGCATGGACGTTCTATTTATGCTATCCTCTTATCTATGCCGGCCCTAGAGTACATCTCACGCTTACCCTTAACTACCAGTAATCCCTTATATACCGCTCCCAGATGTACTCCCTTCCTTAGTTCTATTCACTTGTCTTCTACCCGGCTCCCTACGTCCGAGCTGCCTAGCGGCCACAGTGAAGGTCCTCACCTTCATCCTTTGAGTAGCCATCTCTAAAAGGCATACGACACGTTCCACGACGATATGCCAGCTCCTCATCTTATTATTATGGTTTGGTCTAGATGACCCTCGTCGATATCCGTCTTCCCTCGGATCCAGTTACAACCAGAAGGCCGGAGACAGGTTCATGCTGGATCAGGGTCCATCAAAAGGCACAGGTGTTGATCCAAAGGTGCGGGAAGGCAAGTGAAAGGAAGAAGAACTGAAGAAGGCAATTATCAGGTACACTTGATGGGACTTTTTGAAGAAGCCGGTGAAGTTTGGCGAGTGGAACTGGCGGGCAATTGACCAGGGTGAGGTGCAAAAACTGGTAATGTCATTTCATGCACATGGATGCAATCGTTTCAATGCTCAGCACAACATCCCCATTGTCATGAAATGAGAATACGTTGTTGAAGGTACCTATATGGACAACAACGCAGAGGAGGACAGTCTCCCACTGCTACAACTGAAGGATACAGTTCCGGCATCCTACCAGATGCATGCCGTGAGTGGGCAGCACTGAGTGCAGGCTCTGGAGCAATGGCTGGCATTGCAGAAGACGGAGCTGGCGCGGGCAAAAAAAGAGGTGGTGACAATAATGAACCTTTCAGAGGATTCGCTCGGGATGCTGGACGCCATGGATTTCAACAAACGGGTCGAGTCAGCGGTTTACGTGTTGGAATCTATTATTGTGTTGGATGGCCAATGAGCGGTGACCATCTACAACTCGGGTGAGTAATATTTCACACGTATCGTGATAACTCATGTATGGTAGCAGGGTGCTGCACAAATATCAAGTGCTCACAGTACAGATGCAACATATCATGTTATATGCAGTCCTTTCTGATAGCATGATACATTTGTCTATACTGTACTAACAATGTTAACACTTCAGACCTGGTTGGCACCGAGGCACTAACGTATCTGTCAACAAATCAGCGCCTTCACATGTACAAAGAGACGCCTGAGGAAGGATTGGTCCAGAAATATGTGAAGATGATGGCACACAGGAGCCCAGACAAACGGGTGCCTGTTCACCCGACAGAGACGAAAGGAGTGCCGTGAAAACATTATGAACTACTTTCGATGGACTATACAAGAAGTCTGTTGGCATCAATGTTAGATGCAGGAGGCCACTTTGTACATGACAAGGGATTCAAATTGAAGTCGTTCCACGAGGAAATGATGTTGGCCTATGGCGGGGTAAGTTACTGTCACTTTACATTATATTTAACTGAGACTACACTAGATACTGGCATACATATGTGTCCGTGCAGATGAACAGATGCGTATGTGCTTCAATGCTGTCGATTTTACTGCAGGAGAGATGGACGAACTGGAGAGGAGATTAAACGAATCAGATACACAGGAAGCAGCAAAAGAGGATGTCCGAAAGAAGATGCATGAGTTGAAACGCGCAACGTTCGTGAAGGGTGCACTAATGGAAATCCATCGCGAAATGGCGGACAACACATTCAAGAAACACTTCGACATTTTGACCTCTATGTCATATCGTCTTGGCCACCAGGACTCTCATCAGATGCTCGGACTATATCGACATGATGTATCCTCAGCTATGGACTGGACACTCAGTAAGTTGGAAGATTCGGATTCACTCTCGAGCTTGGACGAGCTGGTTGTGAAAGCGATGCGGAACGCTGGTGCGAAAGCCCGCCTGGTCATGATGAGCAAGTGTAGTACACCATCCAAGGACTTCACTGACTTTCCCTTTTTCACTCGAGCGTTCTACTCAGTCGCTTGCAGGAATCTCAAAACAATACAACAATCTATCCTTGAGGTGAGTCACTCTGTCTGCTTTATATCACGCAAATGTCATTGTACCATATACATCTACTTATACTACTCTACAGGTCTCGTCCTGGTGGTCCCCTTTCATCGGGACTCAACACCTACATGGAAAAGATTGGATGCCAGGTTCTGCGAGCGCCAACATGATCCATGCAGTGTTAGCCCATCCTGCATACAATCCGGCTCACAGAGAGCTGGCCTTATCGGAAGTAAGTACCACATTACATGCACACCATAGTTACTGACATTATGTAGGTTATGCATATGTTCTTCGACTCGTATGGAACGTTCCTCCACCTCAAAGGGGAATTCGCCAGCATCCACATTCCCAAACCACCCCAACAGCAAATCGAACTTGAAGCAATGTTCAGTTGCAGCAAAGCAAGTGATACAGATGCTAAGAAGTCAGGAGGAAAGGGTAGACAGAAGATGAAGGATACCGCCAGTAATGATGATGCAGTCGACTTTGAGGATGTGGATGGAGTCATGGAAGATGAAGAAATGATGGACCTTAGCAATTTAGAACAGCTTGCCCACCGCAAAGCACGTGCCGCCGAACATGAAGTACTCGACAAGTGGTACAGGAGTCTTGCCAAGGAAGTCTCTGACGCAGCCGCCCTTCTCAACGCTGCAAAGAAGGTCAATCCCAACACTATCGACAAGGTCAACTTCGGCAAGACTTGGAATCATTCATCCGGCTATTCGGACACCGTGTTGGCCAATCAGTTTTGAGGTCAGCACATCGTCCCGTTTCATACATTCAAATGGTGCACCAAGATCGGCCCATCCTGCACTCGCATTATGCGCAATCTTGTGCATATTGCTATCTACCAATACAGCGTCGGTCAACAACACGGCCTCGTTATCCCAACATTGACCAAAATTATATGGCCAGACCAGCTCGAGTATAATTCCGAAGCAGGCGTGAACCGGTACATGCTCGATGGCGAACTGAAGACTTCACGACAGGTTCAAATGCGCGGTCAACAAACGGCGAATTTACAACGCATCGTCAACGTGATGATGTCAGACAGGATTGCATGGGCGGACAATTTCAGCATTGCAGATTCACACAAGCTACCACCTCTCGACAAAGCGGTCTTCAGCGCTATGCAGAGTTTCATTGAGGTAAACAATTCTATCTTGTCTTGTCACTTTCTCGTAGGTACCACTAACAATGTACTATATGTGGGTGTGCAACCACAGGCAGCCCAAATCAACGCATACTGACAGTGCCACCCTGAGCTCGCCAATACCATCACTGCACCCTTTGTACTTCCGAATGCGGAATATTTACGTGTTTCGTACCGCAGCACGGCAAGTTGACAGGGCGTCAAGGCGAAGAAGATAGGCGGCACAAGTGAGTTTGTCCTCCTTAGTCAAGAGGAAGTCAAGTTGCAAGCAAGAATGACCACATTGGTCGACAACAACGATGATAAGATCGATGAGGGCGGTACCACAGAGCACGGCATTCAGAGTGGAGTACCACAGAGTGTGACAGCGCCCAATTCACCTCCGTCTGTTATGCAGAAGCAATCGGTCGTTGACATATCACTGCGCACGAGTACTCTCAGCGAAATTGGCAAACCAATCCAAACACAATTGAAGGGGGAGTTTTTCGTATTCTGAACGTAGTCGCATTTGCATTATACTGATTCGGTTGTGCGTAGAACCCACCATGCCCCGCCTGAATTTCCACTACAAGATGACCAGGGCTACCTGCCGCAACGCCAGTAAGTTCATACCATACACCCACACACTATATGTGTTGACACCTCTCCGTTCTGGCATGACACACGGCACCATCGCCTCGCACCATTGACATGCCACCTGGAATGGTCAGCCCCGAAGTGGTTGCACAGAGACAGCCTGAACCAAGGTCACAGAAGTGCAGTCCATCGGAAAGGAGTCCCCATGGTGAGTTAATCAGGGTTAAAACATTAACGTATACATACGGTAATGTTGCAGCAGCGAAGGAAGGAAGGAAGCGACCCCACGGCTATGTGGATTACACACGCAGCAACATGGAGGAGGATGTGACCGATGCACAGCATCAATTTCAGTAGGTCGTGGTCCCTCGTTTGTTCATCATTGTGTATGAGTCCTTGGCCACCTGTTGAAGTCACTTGCGAGTCCTAC
>JBBPQR010000385.1:0-11819 GCA_038092615.1 Boletus sphaerocystis | reverse complement strand
ATGTACCGCACAGCCGCCTTCATCTCCGCACATAGCCTGGCTCACAGCCTCACACAGCCCGCACAGCAAACACAGCTTGTACAGCATTTGGCACTGCCTTATAGCATAGCCTTGCACTATGGGTCAAGGGTATATTCTTATATAGGTACTGTACAGTTCTAGGCACCAAACATGTACACACACAGTAGGATAGTATATAAGGCTCATTGCCACTCCAGAGAACCTCAGTCTTGTTCTCTTGGAGTTCTCCCAACTTCATACTAGTCCTAAGGCTTAATACTTGTCTAGCAAACACTTGCTCCATCGGTAAGGGGTTGGCCATTTCACAATCTATTTCAGGGTTGTGGTTTTTTAACCACGTGTATCCTAGTATCAGCTGGTTCTTCCCTAGATTCATCACTTCAGCTAGAACCTTTTCACTGTGCCCTTGGAATTCTATGATTAGTTCAGCACAGTGGGTGATCAATCTGGTGGAGTTAGCGGATCCATCCACATTATAGATGGGGATTGGTCATAGGATTGGTCATAATGGAATTCAGAGTTTTTTGGCATAAGTGCGGTCAAGATAAATATAGTTAGCACTGCTATCTAGCAACACTTTGGTACAATTTTTTTTTTCCATACTTTCAGAGGGTTTTAATAATTATATCAAGACAAATATCCCTCAGATGAAGAGTTCTTACATGGGCAGCATCTGGGATTGAAAAAGTGGAAGGGGTGTGAACAGAATCAAGTACCGGTGAGGAGCCCTGGCCAAGCTCCAAATCTATTGGAGACCCTGTTCAGCTATAAGTTAAATGACAAGAAGGCGGAGGTGAATTAGTAATAAAAGCAACTTGAGCACCCAGACCGCTTAAGTTTGCCTTGGCTTTTCCCTTTTTGCTAGAAGATTCTTTGGTTTCCATATTACATACTTTCTTTGTTCTAGAACATGATTTCTTGTGGTCCCCTCAGGACCAGTTGCACTCCTTGCAACATGTGGAAGGTTTCTTATAGTCTTTGCCAAAGTGGCTGGTTCCTCCACAGTTGAAACAGCCAGAGAAGTGCTTCCTAGGGTGATTGAGTGTGTTGACCTCTTCTTCTTCTGACACTTGTTCCCATAATGCATCTATATCCATGGCATTGGGATCTTGGTAACTTTTGGAAGTTCTGGCACTAGGGTGGAAGAGTGGATTCTTGGCTTTCCTGGTAAGAAAGTGAGTAGTTTCAAGTTTCTCTCCCACATCTAGTACCTTTTCTAGGTAGGCATCTAGATCTTCCAGAGTTTGGTTACCATCCATGATGATCCAGTCATGGATTTCTTCAGGGATGTTTCTTTCTAGAATATCTGTGGCATGGATGTCTGACATATCTGCTTCCTTGGATAAGGCTTTAAAGTAGTCAACGTAAGTTTTGATGCGCATCCTTCTATCACTGAGAGTGTACTTGTGATTCCATAATTTCTGTAGTGCCCAGTCTTCCTTGGTTGTGGTGCGATACTGTTTCTGAATGTTGTCCACCAAGGTATCCCAGTCATAGGATTTTCCTTTTGCAAGAGGGCATGTGCAAAGGTAGTGCCAGTGCTTCCTCTGAGACAAGAGAGCACTGCCACAACGGCTTTGTAGGATTTGTCAGGTACTGAATTGGAGTTGAGTGTTAGCCATATTTTCATCTTTAGCCACCAATCCTTAAACTTAGAGAATTCGCCTTTGAATTCATCTAGGTCGGCAAATATCTCAATCTTCTTAGAGATTCTTACATTAGGTGGAGGTGGTGGCACCAGCAGTAGAATGGCTTTCACTTGTGCTTTCAGATTTAGGATGGCTTGGTTCACTCCTAGGAATGTATTAGTGAGCATGGTGAGCCTGGTGGTGTCATCTGGCACAGCTAGGAGATTGGCCAGAAGTGTGGCAGGGTTGTACTTAGCCATGATGGGCAGGTGATAAGAATAGATTTGAGATAGGAAAAAGAACTATAGATTTGTACAAGTAAGGAAAACGATTACTTAATAAAGACCAAGAATCTCAGTATCAGAATTTAGGTCTCAATCTTGTATGTCAGTATAATGGGGCCAATTAGTAGCTAAGCCACCTGGCTAAAGTGGGGCTAATGCACTATCAGGAGTTTCTAAAAGGAGAACGGAGGAGGAAGAGGAAGATTTGACTAAATATGGGTGAGGAGTGCGATGTTCCTCTTCGTAAGTTTGTACAGCGTTGCACATAAAGATATGCCTGGCTAAAGTAAAAAGCAAAGAAAAGTTTACGTTATTGAGTATCCAATCTGCCCATTCGGGGTTAGAAGGCTTAGGGCCTGCTAGATCCTCCCATGCAGATATGTCCCAACCTGCTGGACCCCACTTGTTAGCTGCTGTATCCCAGTCCATGTTATCTCCTTTTACGTGTTCTATGGCATTGGTGGGATTAGCATGTTTAGAGATGCCGAATTCAAAGTGATGGGTATTGTACGAGATGTGAAAGACAAAGACTTCCCCTTTGGGGATGGTTCAGATGATGATGAAGACAAGGAATGCAAGGATGGGGAGGAGGGTGAGATGGACAACAGAGGCGGGCGGCGGGTTGACATAGAGGGCAACAACGGCAATGATGAGTACAGTTTGGATGACAATGCTCATTTCTTTGGAGAGGGTGGTTTGTTGTGTTGTTCAAGTTGATGAGCCCTCTTGGGTAGTTTTCTGTGTGTGGACTTAGGGTGGAAAGTAGACTTAGTTTGGAGGAAGAGGAGGTAGTTCTTGTGAAATTCAAACAGAGCTAGGTTGCACGGCTTGAGGGGAATGGATGAGGGTTTCCTTGGAGCCAGAGCTGTTTACAGGAGAGGTTCGAGTGTAAGGTGGAGGTGGAACTAGGTTCAAGCAGGGATGACAGTGCAAAGATAGGTTGATGGGATGAGACAAGTAAGGATTTCTTGGTACAAATGGAGTGGGGAATTTGAGAGCAATTGTGGAGTAACTAATTATTTGTACAGTAACGTGCAGGGATACAAAATATGCCTCTTGGCCTAAGCAGAGATATACAATGCTCAAAAGCAGGAGGAGGAGTGGGACCCCTAAACCAGCGATGAGGGATAATGTAAGTATGAGGATGGAGAGTGGGAGTCCTCTCTTGAATCTGTAATCTAGCCTCGACTCTGGCTTGAGCAGCTGCGAGTCATTCAAGAACGTGTTGTCTATATTGTTCTTGCTGTTATTGAAGGCCAAGTTGAATCCCTTCACAAATAATATTGTCCACCTCTGTTGGGATAAATATTTCATAGAGATTGATGGGCAGAGGTGGTAGGTACATACTGGTGCCATTTTGACTGTCTTCTTCATCTATCTGAGTTGGTAGACTGTCTGTCCAAATGGAAGAGGGGATAGTGTGGTGCTGAGGGAAGAGGTGAATGGAGTTCCAGTTTACTGGTGCTAGGAGTGGTGTGGGAGTACGCAGGGGCATAGGATTATGATACTCCATATCACAGTGTGGCTTGAAATGCCATCAACCAGCACAAAACCTAATAGAGCATTGTGACAGCTGAAATGCCCATATACCTACTCTCGTATGTGGAGTTAAGTCCTGAAATAATTGACCTGGTAGCTTAATGGTAAAGCACAGGTAGCTATAATCTGGGGTTGCAGGTTCAACCCCCACCTGGATCACTTTTCACTTGATTGCAACAAGTTGATGACTGATTCTAATATTCTGAATTGGAGCTGTCAAAAGAGATTGTTGAGAACAATCTGGTAGTGGAGCTAGAATGGCGTGAGAATCAGTGATATGGTGGATAAGCGGTAGAATAAGACCAGTATGATGATAAGTCTGAGCTGTACAGCATAGGTGTGGACAGCAACTCTTCCTTGAATTCTTCCTTTATAAAAAGAGGCAAGATGATGGGGGATTCCTCCTTCTTGATTACAGACACTAAAATCCTTGAAGTGTGAGTGAAGGGGACTAGATGGTGACTAGAGGTAGCTCTTACTGTTGAGCTGGCTATGTGAGATAGTGATGAGAGGGTGCTAGGGAACATTTGAGATAATGACTAGAGATGTTCAGCAGCAATGAGAAGAAGAGTCTTGTTCTAGTGAAATGGCCAACCCCTTACCAATGGAGCAAGTGCTTTGCTAGACAAGTATAAGCCTCAGACTGTGTATGAAGTTGGGAGAACTCCAAGAGAACAAGACTGAGGTTCTCTGGAGTGGCAGCGAGCTTTATATACTATCCTACTGTGTATGTACATGTTTTGGTGTCTAGAACTGTACAGTACCTATATAAGAATATACTCTTGACCCATAGTGCAAGGCTATGCAAATGAGGCTGTGTCAAATGCTATACAAGCTGTGTTTGCTGTGCAGGCTGTATGAGGCTATGAGTGGAGATTAAGAAGGCTGTGTGACATGCAGCTATGATCTGGTACAGCCTTCAGATAAGATCCGTTGATCTGTGTGTAAGTCACATGACTGGTTCAGGGCAGGCTCCTAGTAGGCTTGTAGATGAGCTATGGCAGGCATGGTTGAGAGATAGGGGCTGATAAAAAAAAGTGGCCATAGTGAGTTAGGAAAAATAGGAAAAAATAAGGACAAATAGGGGGAAAACAGCGGGATCATAACAACCTTTGTACCAATTGCCAATCTTTTACTCATCATCACCATCTTCACCAACCTTGAAGAACGTCAGTGTTACGATCCTTCTATTTTTCCCCTATTTTTCCTCACTCACTATGGCCACTTTCCTTACTAGCCCCTATCTCCCAAGCCACCATTGCCATAGCTCATCCACAAGTCCACAAGGAGCCTGCCCTAGATCAGTCACGTGACTTGCACACAGACCAACGGATCTTATCCAAAGGCTGTACTGGGTCACAGCTGCATATCAGCCTTCTTAATCTCCACTCACAACCTTGCATAGCCTTATACATTTTGGCTCACAGCCTCACATAGCTCACACAGCAAACACAGCTTGTACAGCATTTGACACTGCCTTATAGCATAGCCCTGCACCATGGGTCAAGGGTATATCCTTATATAGGTACTGTACAGTTCTAGATACCAAACATGTACACACACAATAAGATAGTATATAAGGCTCACTGCCACTCCAGAGAACCTCAGTCTTGTTCTCTTGGAGTTCTCCTAACTTCATACACAGTCTAAGGCTTATACTTGGCTAGTAAGCACTTGCTCCATCAGTAAGGGGTTGGCTGTTTCACTAGAACAAGACTCTTCTTCTCACCGCTGCCGGAAAACTCTAGTCACCATCTCAAACGTCCCCCAGCACCCTCTTATCACCATCTTGCATAGCCAGCTCAACAGTAAGAGCTACCTAGTCACCATCTAGTCCCCTTCGCTTACACTTCGAGAACCTTAGTGCCTATAACCAAGAAGGAGGAATCCCCTATAGTCTTACCCCTTTTCATAAAGGAGGAACCAAAGGAACAATCGCTAATGCCCTCGCTGTGTTACCCTAGCACACCGCCACCACTAGGGTTATACATCCCTGATGACTTCGACTCTAACGATTAGCCACCGGCTGATAACTTTAACCTTACCTTCCATCCTTACGTCCATGTCAAGGATTTAAAACCCCTTGACACACCAGAACCTGTCATCCATGCCCCCACACCACTCCCAGCAGGAACCAACTGGGACTTCATCCTTCCCCGTCCGTATCCTTACCTCTTCCCTCACCATTGGCAAAGGGACCCTCTTCTTAACCATCATATATCTTTGCTTAGGCCTAGAATGGCCCTCCATGTCCCTGAATACTATCGTAGAAAGCAAAATTAAATCTATTCTTGTCATTTGCCCATCATGGCTACTCCGCAGTATAACCCCGCTCAGCTTCTGGCAGATCTCTTAGCTGCACCAGATGACACCACCAAACTTACTCTCCTCACTAACACCTTTCAAGGAGTGAACCAAGCAATACTTGCCTTAGAAGTGCAAGTAAAAGCTATTCCCCCACCACAACCGCTGCCTACGCCACCACTGCCTAATATAAGAATCTGTAAGAAAGTTGAGATATTCACTGACCCAGGTGAATTCAAAGGTGAACTCTCTAAGTTTGAGGACTGGTGGCTAAAAATGAAGACATGGCTATCCCTTAACTCTAACTCAGTACCCGAGAAATCCTATGAAGCCGTTGTAGCAGTACTCTCCCATCTAGAAGGCAGTACCGGCCTTACCTTCGCCCAATCCCATCTTGAAAAGGGAAAGGCATACAAATGGAAGACTCTAGTCACTGATCTAGAGAAACAATACCGCTCTACCACTAAAGAGGACTGGGCATTACAGAAATTATGGAACCACAAGTATACCCTTGGCGATAGAAGGATGCATATCAAAACTTACATTGATCGCTTCAAAGCCTTAACTGAGGAAGCTGACATATTAGATTCCCATGCCACTGACATCCTGGAAAGGACCATTCCAGAAGAAATCCGTGATTGAATCATCATGGATGTTATAGTTCAGGACCTCACACTACGTTTTCACTTTTCTTTTAATCATTGTACTTAACATATTTTCACTTTCGCAGTCACGTGACCAAGTCACCTGACTTACCCCTTTTCCAATCACATGACATTCCACTCTTCCTTGTCACATGATCATTGCACGTGATCATGGGAACCATGTGACCTTGAGCCCAAACCCAGTCTAGACTCTTGCCTTATTTATGAGGCCATGCCACACGGACACCTTGCTTGGTACACATGTTCCTTATCTTTCTTCTCTTCTTCTTTCTCTCACGCCAGCCTTCAATCCTTTCGGACTCAGACGACCTACCCTAAAGCACCTTACTTACATATATAAACTGTATCTCTACATTATCTCTCCCCAGTCCTATTCATCTGTCTAACTCTCCCTTGGGGGCCTTGGACTTACTGTTTACTACTCTATTCCTACCCTTGCACTTGCTGCTTCACCCTCATCATTAGATGCCTCATTTGTTGACTGTAATCGCTGCCATCTTGAATCTATATCTTGTTGTCTGCATCAAAGCTGACCTTGAAGCACATCATCTTCTCATCACCATATTCCTCCTCCAATGGGTGTTTCCCATTGTTGTTGTCTAAGGTTTCCATCCAGTTTCAATGGATGGTAACTAGACCTTAGAGGATCTAGATGCTTATCTAGAAAGGGTATTGGAGATAGGCGAACACCTTGAGACAACCCACTTCCTTACTAGGAAAGCCAAGAATCCACTCTTCCTCTGCTCCACTACTGGCCTGTCCAAAAACTACTGAGATTCCGATGCCATGAATATAGGTGTGTTATAGGAACAGGAATCAGAGAGAGAAGAAGTAAATGCTTTCAATCACCCTAGGGAGTGCTTCTCTGGCTGTTTCAACTGTGGAGGAACTGGCCACTTCGGCAAAGACTGTAAGAAGCTGTCCACACACTGCAAAGAGTGTAACTGGTCCTAAGGGGATCACAAAAAATCATGTTCTAGAACAAAGAAAGTATGTACTATGGAAATCGAAGAAACTTCTAGCAAAAAGGGAAAAGCCAAGGCAACTTGAGCAGTCTGGGTGCCCAAGTTGCTTCTATTACTAATTCATCTCTGTCTTCTTCTCACCATTTAACTTATAGCCAAACAGGGTCTCCAATAGACTTGGAGCTTGGCCGGAGCTCCTCACTGGTACTTGATTCTGTTCATACCCCTCCCACCTTTTCAATCCCAGACACCACGCATGTAAGAACTCTTAATCCGAGAGATATCCATCTTAACATAATCATTAAAACCCCTGGAAAGAATGGAAAGAATTTTTGCACCAAAGCACTGCTGGACAGTGGTGCCAACTATATTTATCTTGACCGCACTTATGCCAAAAGACTCCAAAAATTACCCATTGTGCCAAACTAATCATAGAGTTCCAAGGGCACAGGGAAAAGGTTCTAGCCAAAGTTGGCCCACCAGCAAAGTCCACATGACACACTACCCCTGGACTTGCCGGGCACTCCAGAAAAAGCTGCCCTTCACCCACCAAATTGAGTCTGAAGAAATTGACACCTTGATCCACATAAACTCCCTTAAGGAAGAGCCTATCAAAGAAGCTCAACCTGAAACCCTTGTTCCAAAAGTGTTCCATAAGTATTTGAGCACCTTTTCCAAAAAGGAGTCAGAACGGATGCCGGTCCGCAAACCATGGGACCATGCCATAGATCTCAAAGATACCTTCAAATCAAAGAAGGGTCGTTTAATTCCACTCTCTGCCACAGAACAGAAAGAGGTGTCGGAGTTCATAGACAATCAGCTAAGCAAAGGGTATATCTGCCCCTCCAAATCTGAACAAATGTCACCTGTTTTCTTCGTTCCAAAGAAGGATGGACATAAATGAATGGTACAGGACTATCAGTATCTCAATGAGCACATGGTAAAGAACAATTACCTGCTGCCGCTGATCTCCCAACTAGTCAACAAGCTCAAGGGAGCACAATGGTATACCAAAATAGATCTTAGATGGAGATATAACAACATCTGTATTAAGGAAGGTGATGAATGGAAAGCCGCCTTTGTATGTCACCATGGATTATTTGAACCCACAGTCATGTTCTTTAGTCTCTATAACTCCCCAGCCACATTTCAGACCATGATGAACAAGATCTTTGCCGATATGGAAGGAGTGATAGTGGTCTACATTGATGATTTTATGATCTTTACCAAATCTTTGGATATTAAGGAACATGATAAAGTGGTACTTGAAGTCCTCCGTTGCCTAGAGGCCAATGATCTCTTCACCAAACCTAAGAAGTGCAGTTTCTGCATCACCGAAGTAGAATTCTTAGGAATGATAATATCTAGGAACGGTACCCAAACGGACAACAAGAAGGTGAAAGCCATTACCAAATGGCCCACACCTAAAAAAGTACGCAACGTAAGAAGTTTCTTGGGCCTCGCCAACTTCTATCACCGCTTTATTAAAGATTATGCACAAGTGGCATGCCCGCTTAATGACCTTACCAAGAAAGATACCCCATTTAGGTAGGAAACAGATCAACAAGCTGCCTTCAACATGCTTAAGGAAAGTTCACTACCGCCCCTATTCTCACTTACCCAGATATAGACAAATAATTCCATCTAAAGACCAATGCATCTAATTTTGCCACTGGTGCCGTACTTTCCATAGAACAGGACAGAAAATGGCACCCTGTCATATTCTCTTCCCTCTCTATGTCTCTAGAAGAACGGAATTACCTGGTAGTAGATAAGGAAATGCTAAGCGTAATCAGAAGCCTGGAACAGTGGCGCCACTATCTGGAAGGAGCACAGCTCCAATTTGAAATATGGAATGATCACGCCAACTTGCAATGGTTCATGCAATGGCAGGACCTCAATCATCAACAGGCCCAATGGGCACAATACCTCACATGCTTCAACTACAAATGAGTACATAAAGTAGGAGCCCAAATGGGAAAAGCCAACACCCTCTCTAAACATGCAGATCACACAATAGGAGTAGAAGATGACAACAAAGCAGTACTAGTAATACCGAAAGAACACATCGCTGCGGCCACCAATACACGCCCTCTCAGGGTGAAGAAATTCTCAGAAAAGGCTCATCTCTCAACCAGGGGAAATGAATATGCCGCTGGCCTAGATCTTTACAGTGCACAAATAGCAATAGTCTCTAAACATGGGAAAACTCTAGTTAACACGCAAATAGCCGTTGCCTTAGAACAAGGCACTTATAGAAGGATAGCACCTAGAAGCGGACTTGCTGCTAAACATATGATTGACGTGGGAGCAGGAGTAATTGACTCTGATTACCGAGGATCCGTAAGGGTTCTCCTCTTCAACTTCTTAGATACCGACTTTGAAGTAAAAAAAGGTAACCAGATAGCTCAGCTCATCATTGAAAGAATAGACCTACCACCTGTTATCAAGGTGGAATCCCTAGACAAAACCAATCACGGACATGGTGGGTTTGGTTCCACAGGAACATCCATCACTACCACCACTATCCACCTTACTACCGACGCTGAAGAACTGCTCTCATGCATTAAAACTGCCACCATAATGAAACCGGATGGAAACCTAGAATGAGACAACCTAGGAGAATAGGGTGTCGAGTGACTTAAAGGAAGATGATGGGGAAGATACATTGTAGAAGAAAAGCGGTAACAGCAAGTCGGTAATTGTCGAGGTCGGCTTCGACATGGATGACAAGGTATAGATTTGATAGTGGCACGACAACAGTCAACAAGTGGAGCATACAATGATGAGTATGAAACGGCAAGTGCAAGGGTAGGATTGGAGTAGTAACAAATATCCTAGGCCCCCAAGGGAGAGTAGAACAGATGAATAGGACTAGGGAGAGACGACGTAGAGGTAGGGTTTATATATGTAAGTAAGATGCTTTAGGGTAGGTTGTCTGAGTCCGAAAGGGTTGAGGGCCAGTGTGAGAGAAAGAAGAAGAGAAGAAAGATAAGGAACATGTGTACCAAGCAAGGTGTCCATGTGGTATGACCTCATAGATAAGGCGAGAGTCTGGACTTGAGGTCACGTGCAGAGGTCACGTGACGATGAAGAGCAGAATGTCATGTGATTGAAAGAGGGGTAAGTCATGTGACTAGGTCACGTGACTGCGAAAGTGAAAATATTGTTAAGTACGATGAGTGAAAGAAAATGAAAGCATAGCATGAAGGTCCTGAACTATAACATATAATGCTGAAAGAGTCCAAAGTTCTCAAACTAGAAAATCAAGGAATGACATCTACAGAAGAAGGAACACTTTTAAACAATCAAGGTCAAATCTTTGTACCAGATCATGACAACCTCAGAATGGAAGTTCTATGCCTCCATCATGACACACCTATCACCGGTCACCCTGGAATGGAGAAGACCCTTGCTCTTATCAGGAAACATTATACTTGGGATGGTCTTTCTACCCTTGTTAAGGATTACGTCAGTCAGTGTGATCGCTGCACACGCTTCAAAGGCACCAATTGTTATAGTTCTGGACCTCATGCTACATTCTTCTTATTTTATTCACTTCATCGTACTTAGCACTTTTCACTTTCGCAGTCACATGACCTAGTCACATGACTTGACCCCTTTTTAGGATCACGTGACTTTCCGCTCTTCCTCATCACGTGACCTTACACGTGACCATGAGACAACACGTGACTCAAGTCCAGACCAAGTCCAGACCCTCGTCTATCTATGATGTCACGCCTCATGGTTACCTTGCGGTTCCCTCATGTTTCCTTATCTTTGTCTTTCCCTCACCGGCCCTCAACTATTTAGGACTCAGACAACCTACCCTAAACCACCCTAGTATCATATATATACCGTTCCCTCTTGTCATCTTTTTCTTAGTCCTATTCATTTGTCTACTCTCCCTTGGAGGCCTGGACACTTTGTTTACCACTCCACTTCCTTACCCTTGCACTGTGCTGAACTCATCCTCGTTAACAGATGCTACATCGTTTCTACGTATCAATACCATCATCATCTTGTGTTATTGCTCTCCTCCTCGTCTATGACACCAACTCTCAACTCGTCATCTCCATCAGTTCCCTCGTCATCCCTGCCGGAACGTAGGTCTAACTCGTCCAAGTCTCCATCCGGTTTCACCAATCAACCTCCTTCTGGAAAACTTCTTCCTCTTGAAACCCTGAATAAACCATGGGAAGACATTTCAGTTGATTTTACCACAGACCTTCCATTATTTGATGGTTACGACTCCATTCTTGTCATAGTTGATTGCTTTTCCAAAGAAGTTGAATTCATACCATGTTATAGTTCAGGACCCTCACGCTACGTATTTTCATTTTCTTCATCTTATCGGACTTAGTCGTTTTCACTTTCGCAGTCACGTGACCAAGTCACCTGACTTACTCCTTT
>JBBPQR010000384.1:0-11826 GCA_038092615.1 Boletus sphaerocystis | reverse complement strand
CCCAGAAACGAACAGTTTGATCCCTGGACGCGCTCGCCAGGATCGATCCATCTGGGGAAAGGGAGAGGGAGGTTATCCAGCTGGTGTGACCTGTCCATGGATGCCCGATTCGTTCTCCCATAGCAGAATTCCAACAGCGAATTGTGTTATCGTACGAGCCAGAAAAGATCCTGCTGCCATCATGTGACCACAACACACTCGAGATGTCACTTTGGTGTCCTTTAAACGCAAGGATGAACGTGCCATTGCTGACGTCATACACGCAGATGTCGTCCTCATCGCCACACGCGAGTTTGGCACTGTCAGGAGAGAACGACATGCACCAAACTCCTGTCGTCTTGATGGATTGCTTGACCTGCCATTCCCCTTCGATAGAGTGAATAGACACCATAAAGCCACCAACCGCGACCAGTTGATCGTCTGGCGAAATAGCAATCATAGGATATCCGTCCGGGTGAGTCCATTCTTTGACAAGGGTGTGCGATTCGACGTCCCAAACTTTGACGCTTCCTTCCACAGCACCGCTGATGATGATCTTCTTGCCACCCCGGGTCACAGCAAGACTGTGCAATTCCTTCCCGTGCACCATGGATGTCCCTTCTTGCCGCCCATTTTCCACATTCAAGACTCTCACAGTTCCGTCCAGAGAGGCAGTGACCACTCGTCCGTCAGGTAGATATGCGAGCCTCCGAACAGCGTCATCATGTGTCGAGATTACAAGATGGGGTCGAGGACCATCATCTTCGGACTCTTGTGGTGTGGCGCTTGACATGGTGTCCGGTCGATGTGAGGTGCGTGGTGAAGGGGAGGAGAATGTCGACCTCGAGCCACGAATCTTCACAGCTTATACGCCTGGACCACGTGGTGATGGTGCCCACGACCCTTTTGTTAGGCGCCAGCCGAATCCTCAGGATACCCGAAAACCTCGCTTGCTCGTAGACTCGTGTCACTCATCGCACGTTTGATACAATCCACCTACCAGCTAGCATGGATATCGTCTCCTGCTCACACACTCGAAAGAAACGGGAAACCAGCTGGTGTTTCTCGCGAATTCAGAGAGAGGGCTCAAAATGTCACCTGCCACATCTATCGCCCGCTCAACTCAAGAACTGATCCGACGCACACACCACTCTTTTTTTTCAAATGCTGCAGACCCTCGCTGCATTTGAATTCCTAGCGCTTTGCTTTCGTTGTTCGATTATTCATGGGACGCCAACACTCACTCACCAGGACAGTTAGATATACAGCTGTATCGATGGCTAGCATTCTATTTTCTCATCGCAGTCCAATTATATTTGGATCCCATCGACAATGACATCGATATCACTGGACAAAGTTTGCGATGACTCCGAGTTACTGTTATCGAAGCGCTGCAGCCACTCGGTCCGTATGAAACACACTATACCATCACAAATCGAACCCGCTGAGCGTTCGCAACCACCAGATGGGTTGTTGCTCTCCTATGCCCGCCGACGGGGGGTTGTGATCATCGCCACAGATTCGTGTAACGTTCAGTTGGTGTGAAACTTGTGATTACACCGCCCATTCGCGGTCTGCACAATGATTATCTCATATCGTAATTCATTCCAGGTCAATGTATCATGGAAAACTGACAGCGACGTGCCATCCAAGTACTACTCCAGTCCAACGAAACACTCGAGCGATTAACATACTGAAGACTATTGTTTGGTATGTCGTTCACCCACATCGATGATACATGTTGGCCGACTCAACCACTGTTGGCATGCTTCGATCTTCCCATGAAGAATGCTGAAAACTGGCGATAATGAGCAACGTACCATCATTCTTTGATGTGACCCACACTCAGTGGCATCACAGTACTGCCATCTTAACTTTTTACCAGGATTCTCACAATGCTGATAGCGCCAGGGTGTGTATTTTTCGTTTAGCTGCGTTCGCCGTGACCTCACTGTGCACCAAATCCCCAACCCATTAGTATCCTCCCACACATGACTCGCCAACCGTACATTCTGTTCATCCTCGCCGTGAAACGCGACCCATACCTTGGGCGACCAGTCCAACTCGGTCATGTCAAACGGCCAGCCCCACAACCGTTTGGTCAGCCACGAAAAAAGGGGCGACAGGGTACTCACCCGGAGTGCTTGGAGACACGAATTCCGTACGTGCGTCTCTTGCAGGAGGGTTCCCTCTATCAGCACCCTCACCTCATCCTGCGTCCCACTCGCTTGATGGCCTCGCCCAGACCGATGAAGAATGACGACGCGTTCTTGCTCAACCACAGTTGGGTCCTCACCACGCATAACACATGTTCGAGCACTGTCTTGCGGGGAAACGAAACTAGTGCGTGGGTGAGCGAACTGATCAACAACGGGACGTGGAGCAACGTACATTCCACCGATGAGATCTAGACTTGATCACGTCCAACACAAGCACAGCCTGCTCGAGCGCCTCGTTTTCACCCTGCTCCCCTTCCCTACTGACGCCCATCCCGCCCTGACGAGCTACTAAACGTGCCAGAAAAAAAGACAAACGAAATTTATACTTGTTCCGACAGAAAAAAACCTGGACGATGCTGCTTGCAACCTGCATTCTAATTTGTCTTGTTAGTCTGCGCCAGAGGGTGGTGGAGTAAGGGACGTTGGTGGATGACGTCTTTTTGTTTCTTTGTGTGCTTGGTGATAATACTAAGAGCCTGTTCGGAAACCTAAATACTAGCAAATTTTGGTCCTATGTTGCATTGTTGCTAGTAGCTAGCACGGCTGGGCTTGTGTCTGAGTTTTAAATTGAAACTTTGTTTTTTCCCCCTAGAGATGGATAATCGCAATGATCACAGGCATATTCTGGCCTCCCTTGCTTCATTAGCAGCTCTGTTGACTCACTGGGTCATTAATCACTATCTAGTCTCTCAAATGACCAAACCTCCAACCAAAAAAGTCTCCTGGAACAATAAGGAGGTGGAGGAGCTTGCCAATTACCTCTACACCTGTCATGCCGAAGTTGGTGATGGTGGTAATTTCTGGTCTACAATATTCAATGGTGCTGCAGAACACATTGCAGAGTTCTGGACATTGGGGGCAGTGAAGACGGGCCAATCAGTGAGGAACAAGTGGACAACATTGGTGCGTGTATCAGTCTTGCTTCAAGTTAGCAACACTAACACCCAACTTTGATAGATTTGCAAGACATTCACAGAGATTGAGGCCTATCGGAATTTGTCCGGCACTCACTGGGATGATGAACATGGGGCTGCTATTGATGGGGAATATGCAGAGAGTGTTTGGAAAGAGTATACCAAAGTATGTGCCCTATTGGATTGATCAGATACCATAGTTTTGGAAACCAGATGGAAACTTGGACGTCTTAGACCTGCATATTAGCAGGGATGAGGCGGGAACTTATAGAGATGATCTGTCGGAGGCGGGTGTCGACAGTGACAACAAGAGTGATGGTAAATGATGAGGTTGGGATTGAGACGTAAAAGTGATGTAGCATCCGATGATGAGGATGAGGCAGCAGAAGTGCAAGGGCAGAGAAAGGAGTAGTAAACTAAATGTCCAGGCCCCCAAGGGAGAGTAGACAAGTGAATAGGACTGGGGAAAGACGACATAGAGGTGCAGTTTATATATGTAAGTATGGGGAGTTTAGGGTAGGTCATCTGAGTCCTAAATACTTGAGGGCCGGGGTGGGAAGAGAAAGATAAGGAAACATGAAGGAAACGCAAGGTGTCTGTGTGGCATGACATCATAGATAAGACGAGAGTCTGGATCGAGTCTGGACTTGAGTTACGTGTTGTCCCATGGTCATGTGCAAGGTCATGTGATGGAGAAGAGCAGAAAGTCACGCGATCCTAAAAGGGGTCAAGTCATGTGACTAGGTCACGTGACTGTGAAAGTGAAAAGTACTAAGTACGATGAAATGAAGAAAATGTGAAAAACGTAGCGTGATGGTTCTGAACTATAATAGTTTTCATGTTTATTTCTACAGAAACATCCTCATCTGCGTCCTTTCAAAAAAAAAGGATGGCAATTCTCTAGCTACATGTGTGAAATAATGCCGGACGGAGGTGCCAGGGGAAATAATGCATTTGCCCCATCCATGATCATCACCGACTTCAAAGCCACAAAAGCCACCACAACTCCAGATGAACTTCAGATCGATGGTATGACTGATAGTGGCTTAGGAAGCACCAGTGGCAGCACCTCCGCAAAAGGCAAGGAACGCGAAATTCCCGCTACCACTGGCACTAGCATCCCAATACTGACCCTAGAGGTTACTCCTACCACACATCCCTCTGCTCCCTCTAGTGTGGGAAAGCAGTCGCACTTGGACATGACTGGTGACGATTCAGCATCACTCATAACCTTGTCAGCTCTTCCTTTCTCCCAGGCCAGCGCATCATCTACTAGTGGTCATGCTGCAAAAAAGTTGAATCTTATGACAGCAATGGCGACTGCTGCAATCATGCCCTCATCACGCAAATCTACTGCCACACAGCAGTCTCACACCACCGAGACTCTTATGCTTGGAATGCAAGGTTCCCTCAATCTCCTCATTTCCTCGCTCACTAACACGGCTACCTCCACCAAAGACAAGGTATCGGTCTGTTGAGGACTGGCAATGAGGATGTTGCAGGACCAGGATAGCGATTTTTCAAAGGATGTCAAAGCATTCATCCAGGCAATGGTCGCATGCAATGTAGGCTTCACAGAGGTGTACACACTGACTATAGACAAGGATGAACAATTGGACTACGTAAGAGTGGAGGTTGAGGGTTTGAGAAACAAATCCAATGCTGGAGAGCCCGCACTGGTTGCCCTTCCTAACCCGTTTTAGTCTGTTTTTTTTATGCCAACATTCCTATCCATATGGACTTCTGCTACTTGTACACATGGCTGTTAGTGTACTTGTACATGTATCATGAATCTTGACTGTTGCACCAGACTCAGACAAATTGAAATTCTGTGTAAGACATAGGATTCTTTCTACTCAGCGTCTGAGTCAATATCATCCTCCAGGCCTGGATCATCCTCTTTGGTATCCATCCTGTCAGAAAAGATATCCCCATCTGAGCCATCTGAGCCATCTACATAGTTTCTCTCACACACGATATGCTGATAGTCGTCCCACATAGCTTGAGCAATCTGATCACGGAACAAATGTGCCATCACTGCTGCATGTGTGCCTCGTCTTGTTCAGCCCTTACGGGTTCGTCCTCTGGGGTTTCTTGCTGGCCTGATGAGGAAGGTACTCCAGTGTCATCCTCGAACATGTTGTCCCTTTTCCCTTTGACTTGAAGAGCATCATCAGCATCATGGATGCGAATAAAATTATGGATAGCACATAGTGCTGTGGGAATACGGGCCTGAATATTGATATGGTATTCGGGGGGAAGTAGAAGAATCCAGAAACAACGCTTGAGTACACCAAAAATGCGCTCAATCACGTTTTGTGCAGAGGAATGTCGAAGGTTAAACAATTCTTCTTTATTTGCTGGCCTACTAAACTTGATTTTAGCTCGAAACAGTTTGTTGCATTGACATACCTCAGCCGTGCTTGACGCCACTCAGCTAAGTGATAGTGGATTCCTTGGTATGGGATAAGGATCTCAGGACACAGTGGAAAACCGGCATCTCCAAGAAAATATCTGCCATCTGGAACTTCCAAACCTTTTGAGCATGCGTCCTGATAGATTCATGCATCTGTAGCTGATCCCTCCCACCCTCTGAGCACGTAAATGAATAGCATATCAAAGTTGCATGCAAAGAGGCAGTTTTGGGAGACAAAACCTTTGCGATTCCGAAACGCCGCCCAATGTCTTGCATCTGGTGCTGCATTGATGTGACTACCATCCATAGCGCTCATAGCACCCTTAAAAAAGGGCCAAAATTGGGGATTTGTACGAATAGCTGTGTGGATCTTGTCATTGACTGGCATGTGGACAAATTTTGAGTAGAATGGTAGCAATGAGAAGATGGTGAGCATTTTTCGGAAATACCTAGTGAGCGGAGTAAGGGCAGGAGAGTCAGTGCATTGATAGAATAATAATCACCATGAGATCGTCTCATTTGACCTCTGAAAATGTTCCCCAACATGTCTGATGGTCAAGCCTGTGACACTCGAGTAGAGAAAGATTGCAAGTTGTTCTTCAAGTGATACAAATTTTGAGTTGTGGTGTCCAAAGGCACGAAGTTCCAAGACGAGTTTTGCAAAGACATGTGCATGCACACCAAGTTCGCACCGAATCTGCTCTGGATGGCTCACAAGCAGCTCAATAACTGTTATAGTTCTGGACCTCATGCTACGTTTTTCACATTTTATTCATCTCATCGTACTTAGCAACTTTTCACTTTCGCAGTCACATGACTTAACCCCTTTTAGGATCATGTGACTTTCTGCTCTTCTTCGTCACGTGACCTCACACGTGACTGTGGGAAAACACGTGACTCGAGTCTAGACCAAGTCCAGACTCTCGTCTTATCTATGATGTCACGCCTCACAGTTGCCTTGCGTTTCCCTCATGTTTCCTTATCATTAACTTTCCCTCACCGGCCCTCAAGTATTTAGGACTCAGACGACCTACCCTAAACTCCCTTAGTATCATATATATACCGTTCCCTTCTGTCGTCTTTTCCTTAGTCCTATTCACTTGTCTACTCTCCCTTGGGGGCTTGGACATTTAGTTTACTACTCCTTCCTCTACCCTTGCACTTCGCCGCTTTATCCTCGTTATCGGATGCTACATCGCTTCTACGTTTCAATACCAACTTCATCGTTCACCATCACCCTCGTCATCATTTCGATACTTGTCTCCAACAAGTTGTCTCTATTAGTTCATGCCTCATCCCTGCTGATATGCAGGTCTAAGTTGTTCAAGTTCCCATCCGGTTTCACTTGAATAGGACTCCCTGTTCAAATCCTCGTTACGTTCCTCTCCCTATCATCGTATGTGCACTCACTTCCTATACCGAGCCGAACATCGCCAGGAATTCAACGCACTCGAATTTTACCGTCTTAACCGCCTTCACCAATGCACACCCTCTCCACCCCCATACATACTCGACAACCCAGACAACATCAACCCAAACAACCACACTCCCGCCGTCTCATGAGCGCCGTCTCCAGAACCTCAATATTTTATCATCGACGAACTACTCGAACCCGTCATAGCAGCACCACCTTTCCCCTTACCAGACGAACTCCAGCGCGTTCAGACGCCAGAACCCGCCCGCCCGCACACTCCATCCCTAGCAGTTGAGCTTGCTCCTGCCCGCCGCATCCGTCAGCCACAAGTTAAGAAGGCTCGTCATCCGAAATACAGTTGCCCTCAGAGAACGGTTCCTGGGGAGGTTCGGGTGCTCCATCCGAAATCAACCCTGCGTCGCCCATCCCATTATCTCCCGCTATAAGTCGATCCTCATCTCCCTCCATCCCATTATCTCCCGCTATAAGTCGATCCTCATCTCCCTCCATCCCGCCACTCTCGCCCTGAATGTCGAATGTCCCACCGGTCGCGCCAACATGGCAAGACCTTATCAACACCATGCAACTGATGCAGCAGACTCTGCAACAATCACTCGCCCTTAACACCGCCCCTACCGCTCAATCCTCCTCTTTCCCCGCCAAGCTCATCACCGAACCAGGCTACTGGGACAGCAACCGATCCACCTACCGAACGTGGTGGATCAAGATCGAAACATGGGTCCAATGCCACGACAGCTTGGACAACCGCCAAAAATCCACCGCTGTCCTCCTTCGAATGACGGGTTGCGCCGAGAACTTCGCGCGAATTACCATGGAGAAATATGCGGCCAACACCAACAACGCCGGAGGATGGCCTGCCTGGGCTGACCTAAAAAAGGAGGTAGAAGCCTTCTTTAGGATTGACGTCTTAAAGGAGGAAGCATATAAAAACTTCGTTGCCCTCTGACAAGGATCAATGCCTGTCGAGGTCTTTACGCAGCAATTCGAGCTGTACAGGACTGACGCCGGCATTGCCGCCAATGCCGCCAATGCTCTTCGAGCTTACAAAGAGAAATTAGATTATAACATCTACTTTCAGCTCTCTGTCCACAAACCCACCATCAAGGACGATCTTACGACATGGCAAACCGAGGCTGTCGACCTTGGAAAAAAGTTTAACAACATGCGCCTGGAGCGCAGTTCACGGCCACTCAGGGAGGAAGGAGGGTGTGAACCAAGGTATACTGAGGTCGGGCTTCAACCAGGTCGAGGAGCCCCGATGGACACGTGCGCTGTCCAACCAACAACGGAGACGCGCAAATGTTATAATTGCGACAAGACAGGCCACTTGTCACGCAATTGCAAGGAACCTCGACGTCCTCGCGGCCGCCCTGTTTTCGACCCCACAACTGGTCGTACACATTTTGTCCCTCGCAACAACATCCACGAAATCGACCTCGCCCCCACCACTATCGCACCGGTCCCATCATCATCCACCCCCACGCCTTCAGCAGCACTCTCATCTGCCCCGCCGTGGCAGACAGAAGAAGCTAAGGCGTTCTATTTCGACATGTTTATAGCACAAGCCCGGCAGCTTGCTGCCGAAGGACTTAAGGGAAAAGGCAAGGCCAAGTGAACCAGGGAGGTGCTCACTCGGCTACGGACCTAACTTCATCTTTTTCTTACATTTCTTCTTCTCCTTCTCACAATCGATTTTCGGTATTAGGGGAGATGGACGGTGGGTTGGTAGGTGATACTTTACTGAACTTTGTTTTATCATCTAGTTCTTCTTTGCCTTCGGAAGGAGCGTCTCACTTGAGTGCGGCACCTGAAGTAAAACAATGTGTGCTTAATTCTCCTGAAAAAATAAAAAATACTTCTATCAAATCTTTTTCTTTAAAATCCTCCCCAGCTAACCCTAACCATAGAGTTATCCCCGACGGCGACGAATTTGAAGTCGCCACCGACATCTACTTCAAGATAAACGAAAAATGGCAAAAAACATCTGAAAAAGCACTACTGGACTCTGGCGCTTGCCAGATGTTCGTAGATAAAAAATGGGTACAGTCTCTCGGTATCCACACTAAAAGATTATCTCTTCCCCGTTCCATTTCTAACGCCGACGGCTCGATGTCATCGCATGGCAACATTACAGATTATGTTTCTTTGGTGCTGTCGTATCAAGGACACTCAGAAGACGTCGACGCCTTGGTAACTAATCTGGGCACTCACCATATTTATCTAGGATACGATTGGTTTAAACGACACAACCCCCTCATTGACTGGGTTGAAAAAACGATCAACTTCTGTCGCTGCACTCGTAACTGTGTTACAATCAATGCAGCAAATTTAGTACACAGCATCTGGAATGCCTCGATATGTTCTATCGAGGAAGGCCTCGCAGAAAAGGTACCTTCACAGTATCACGAATTTCTTGACGTCTTCAGTAAAAAAGAATCACAACGGATGCCGGTCCGCAAACCCTGGGACCATGCCATCGATTTAAAACCCGACTTTGTACCCAAAAAGGGTCGGGTAATTCCTTTATCTGACGCTGAACTCGAAGAAGTTCGTAACTTCATAGCATCTGAGCAAGAGAAGGGTTATATCCGCCCTTCCAAGTCTCCACAAATGGCACCCATTTTCTTTATTCCTAAAAAGACAGGCGAGAAACGTCTTGTCATGGACTACAGATATTTAAATGAGGGTACAGTAAAAAATTCTTACCCTCTTCCTCTCATTTCTGCACTCATCGATTGCCTTAAAGGCGCAGACAAATTCACCTGCCTCGATCTTAGGTGGGGTTATAACAACGTTCGCATCAAGGAAGGCGACGAGTGGAAAGCCGTGTTTGTAATGCCACTCGGGGCTTACGAGCCTGTTGTAATGTATTTCAGCATGACTAACAGTCCACCGACATTCCAACAGATGATGAACGACATCTTCAACGACATGTATGCCGTTGTCATTGTCTACTTGGACGATATGTGTATTTATACAAAGGGTAAGACTGATGACGAACACTCTGAAGTCGTCAAGGAAGTTCTACGCCGCTTACGCGAGAACGACCTTTATGCAAAACCCAAAAAATGTATTTTTAATGCTGACCAAGTTGACTTTCTCGGTATGACAGTATCCGCCGACGGTGTCGGCATGCAAATGAAAAAAGTGGACACCATCCTGGATTGGCCAGCGCCCACTAAACTCAAACATCTTCAATCCTTCTTGGGACTTTGTAACTATTATTGACGTTTTATTAACGGTTTCGGACAGATTGCTCGCCCCCTTAACGACCTCACAAAGAAAAACACACCTTACGTCTGGGGGGAGGCTCAGCAAACAGTGTTTGACACGCTGAAAAGACAATTTACCACCGCGCCGCTCTTGGCATACCCCGACTCCTCAAAGGACATGCGCGTTGAAACAGACGCCAGCGATATCGCCACTGGAGCAGTATTATTGGTCTTAGGGGAGGATAAGTCTTGGCGCCCATGCGCTTTTCTTTTGCATTCTTTTTCTTCTGCCGAATGCAACTACCCGGTCTATGACAAGGAGTTGCTTGCTATCATACGCGCTCTTGAGGAGTGGCGTCACTATCTCATTGGAAAGGCTAATTTCGAGATTTGGACGGATCATAAAAATCTTGAATACTGGAAAAAGCCTCAAACGCTTTCTGGTCGCCAAGCGCGATGGCACGAACTCCTACAAGAGTTCAACTATACCCTAATTTATAAACCAGGCAACACGAATGGACGTGCTGACGCTTTGTCCCGTTGTCCAGATCATGGCGACGCAGTCGATAAGTTAAACGAGAACATCACTGTGTTTCCTTCTGATGTTCTCCATTCCTCTTCCCTATCTATTCCGGTTCAGCATACCTCTTCTAATGCCTGTCTACCCTCAAAGGGTTCCCCATCCGCCGCCGGTTTCGACCTTTACTCCACCATTGATCTTGACATCCCCGCCCACGATCAGAAACTCATCCCCACCCATGACAAAATCCAGCTCCCCACCGGCACCTATGGGAGAATTGCACCTCGCTCAGGCCTCGCCTTCAAGCATAAAATCGATGTCATGGCCAGAGTCATTGACGCCGATTATAGGGGAGAAATTGGTGTAATTCTCTTTAATCACTCTGATATTCCCTTCCACATTTCCAAAGCTGACCGAATTGCTCAACTAATCATCGAAAAAATAGAAAACCCCACATTATCAGAAATCAAGACTCTCGACGAGTCAGAACGTAACGATAAAGGATTTGGCTCTACAGGAGTCCAAGCCATCTCCTCCATGTCTCTCACTCCAAACTTTGAAACTAAATTATGTATGGAATCTTCTAGGCTCAATGTTAACGCAGTAAACGAATATGAATACTACGCAATGGATAAACTTTTCAGAAATTCGAACGGCATCGTTTTCGTGCCCCCTTCTCTCCGCAACGAACTTATTTCTATTTTTCACGACTCCCCAGTCGCAGGTCATCCTGACCGCGACTGTACAATAGCTTCAATTCGCAAATTTTACTGGTGGCCTGGCGCTGCCAAAGACATTTCTACTTACATTGAACACTGTCAGGTGTGCTCCCTCACGAAGGGTTCGTCAAAGCCACCGGTAGGTAAACTTCTCCCTTTACCCATTGCTTCCCATCCATGGGAGGACATTTCCATTGACTTTGTAACTGGACTTCCCCTTTCACTTGGTTTTGATTCTATAGGGGTTGTCATGGACCGCTTTTCCAAAGAAATCGTTCTTTTCCCATGTATGAAAACAACTTCTTCCTCGGACTTAGCTTCATTATTTAGAGACCACGTTTGGTGTCTCCACGGACTTCCTAACACTATTCTTTCCGACAGAGGACTCCAATTTGTCTCGGAGTTTACCAGA
>JBBPQR010000383.1:0-11851 GCA_038092615.1 Boletus sphaerocystis | reverse complement strand
CAAACGATATCCACCTCACGGTCCCTGACACCATGGGGACTATACGAGTGGACTGTGATGCCCATGGGAGTCCGAAATGAGGCTCCTGCCTTCCACTACTAGTAATGGCGCATAACCGCTGCACTGCACCACCTGATCGGTCAAAATTGCCATGTCTATCCTGACGACTCATCACTATCTTGCCACGCGATACGAAATGTTCGGAAAGTATTTGAAGCGCTTCTGACGCCGCCACCTGCAGCTTACGCCAACAATTCTGGGTTTGCCAACAACACCCTCTTTCTCAGTCTAAACTCTGGCTGCAACCTGTCCCGACAAAATAGGCGTCCTTCCATCGCTCATGACAGAGGTTGCACGCGACATCGAGGCTCTCGAGACATCTCAGCGCTGCTGGTGGAGCCGCGCTGCATCAAGTCCTTTCTGCAATATGCACATGCCACGCAACGCTTCACACATACATTCGGTAACCTCCGCCCCCCCCCAGGACCGTCGCTGATTACCCCTCAGATCCCACCGACCAGACTCAGCACACCCCAAGCGCCCCTGCACACCCCACATCCCAAACAGCGGGATTGGGCTCCCCAGTCACTCGCACGACTGACGCACCACACATTGGCGTCACCGCCAATGACGGATCCCAACAAAGCCCCATAAAGGGCGCGGCACAGGCCCCTCTCGCCTCCCATTCCTCTCACCCATCTTCAACCTAGACCCTACACCAAGTACATATGTCTATGCTACCATGCACACGAAACCCCCCAAATAGCCCACCCCGCCCGTCGCCGCCCTAGGGCCCTACTCCCCCCTACTTTTACTTCATACGGTACAAACTGAGCACCCAATACTGTAGACACGTAGAAACCGCCCGCCAAGCATGTAATGTCCGACATAAGGCTCCCGCCTTACTGGACACAACGAGGAAAAAAAAAAAAAAAAAAAAATCGAGGCTCTCGATAGCCGACGTTCCTCTGGACCTCTTTCGCCAACTCACGACGTGTCAAACGGCCGCCAATGAATTCCTGGACATCGATTTACCCACCCCCTTTTGATCTCCCTACTCCATCTTCCTCCGCCGCCCAACGATCTGCAAAAGCAGCCAAGATGGCAGGGTAAGCGTACTTCCTTGATCTGACTACACCTATAACATGGCTTTCAATCTCGTCCTCGGCATCCCTCATAACATCTTGTGGTCATTGTATTCCCTCTCAGTTCCGATTTTCCAACAATTCCCCTATGCATCCAAAACCTACTACCCGCGGCATCTCCATGAGGCAGGAATTTCCGTACTTGTCACCACCGCCACGACCGCTCTCGAGCTCTTCGATTTTCCACCGTTGAGTCGCGTCCTGGACACCCATACTCTTTGGCACCTTGAGCACGGCTCCTGTCACCAACTTCTGGTACGAAGTCTTTATCAAAAGACTCCAAAAACGAACGCCGGAGGCAAAGTCCAAAGTAAGGACGACACGATAATTCGACATCCCCACGCTTCACTAATGAAACAGACTCTGGTTGACTTAGTTTGTTCGTCTCTTCAAAATCAAATACAAGATTACGCTAGAGTTCCTGCTCTGTGTTGACGCTCGACGATCAGCAATGACACTGTCCCAAAGCATACTTGGCAAAACCGACGAACATATTATAGCGGTCTACTGACTCCGCGACCGGATTGTCAGTTTCCAAGTATGCGTGTTGCGATATCGTGCCCACCAAGAGGTACCACTTGTGCTGGTAAAACGTTGCACGGGGACGTTTGAAAGTATAGTAGGCGGGTGCTGGTTGTACATTGATATTCTGACATGTGGCTTCGTGAGACTCCACTACTAGTACAACCGAATTTGGCTAAGAATAAAAGGCAACCCGTTACGAACCCTACATGGCGATCGACTCACTCCCCGTCATCTTGAAGCTTCCTCAACACCTCATCAAACTCCCTCGGAACTGGATCAGACTCATCATGGTATACCTAACGATCAAATCAGGAAACGCTTGACAAATAAATCAACTTGAATTACATACCCTGTAACTGACACCATATTGCACCGGATTCACCGCTGACCACGCGATGGATACTTCTCTCCCATCCGGGAAGGATATCTCACCAGCCCAACGGTTTGCAACACATTTTACCTGGTCTTCATCTGCTCCAACAAACACAACCCTCCAGCGGCAATTCCTTCGATCATCCGGTAACCTCTCTCGTAGGATCTGCAAGCCCTTCATCGGCGATGTATAATCTGAACCAATAGTAATGTAAAAAGCAAAGATTCCTGTCTGACACACAAGGGCACTCATAATGCCAGGGAAATTCCCATATGGGGTAATCCAATAGAATGGCTCTGGTGTACGAGGCATTGGTGCGTCCAGGTTAGCGGGAGCGAAAACATCTCTCGCTGATATGGTAGGCGGCTGTGGAGGGTAGCTATCGCCTGAGGCCCAGTGAATAAATTGGCACTGTATCTTCCACCCCGCACCATAGAAGCTATGGAGCCAAGATGCATAGATAAAGCGAGCAGCCTGACGAGTGAGTGTATGTTGACTCAGACCATTGTAAAACTCGAGCCTCTCGAGGTTGTTCCTCTGCTGAAGCGCCTCCGCTAACAGGCGTCGAAGCGTTGGTGTCGGCACATGCATGTAAGAAAGCACACGAACAATAGCACCCGTGTCGGTCCTCTCTGGCCGAAGGAAATAGAATGTGGAAGCAGAATCATCAGGGAGGTTGTGCTGCAGTCCCTCGCGCACCGTGACCGAACACTTTAGGACAGCATCTCCAGCACGGGCACGGTACCAATTCTCGATCGTCTGATCCTCTGTGTGAACAAACTCCAGCAAGGTGCGAGGAATGTTGCCCCACTCCTGCGCAAGAGTGGTCATCCGCTGGACGTCTAGTCCCAATAATGTGCTGATTGACTATCTTGTCAAGATCCTAATGTCATCCAGAGCGTACAACTTACGCGAGGTCTGCGATCTCCTGGTCTGACCAAATATCCATGACGTAGCATTTAGCGCCAAGTTGCTTGCTCCATGCCCTCCAACATGAGGCCTTGGACGAAGTCGTTTGGACGACTCGGATACGATCCGGTTTATATAAGAAGACATTGGGAGGAGTCTGAACAGATTGGTTGGAGTCGCAGAGCGCCCACACAGTGGCCAACTCGCACACAGTGTGGGTGTCCGTCATAGAGCAGATAGCCACGTTTTCTCTGAAGTACACGTAAAAGTCCGGATGGGTGTGCAAGACAACTGCCTGTTTCTGTCCGAGAAACTGCACGAGAGCGTATATGAGAAATAGTGATTTCCCTGGTATCTAGAGTTCAAGTTCAGGGTACATTCAGCATTGTCCATACGCACCAATACCAGGTTGTCCGAGAACGTATGCCCCGAAATCATAATTTTTTTTCTGCAAGGCATCCAGTGCGATGCGATACTCGTTTCTGACAAGCACCTTGTCGTGTTTAATGCCTACAAAAAGGAACTGAAAGGCTTCGAAGAATCCACCAAGATCGATGTATTCGATACCCTCGGGCCTGGGCTGATGTTTCCCCAAGGCAGCTTTAGAATTTCCCCAAACCATAGCAACAAATCGATTCAAATCTTGGTAATAGCCGTTTGGAAAATTGATCATCATGCAAGAGTGTGTGTGTGTGAAGAGCGTCACTTGACAAGTACTTGCAGGAGTTGTACAATTTTTGATTTCTTTGATTTTTATTTATTTTTCAAACGCGAATTCGCACTGGTCGGGACAAGAATTTGTCCGAAATAGCCGTAGTGCAAGATTCAGATTCAGATGCTAGGGGCCACACTCAGGCTGGCTTAGATACATATCCAGGCCTTCTAATTCTCCTAAAGTCTACCAAGTCAAACCGACTCGGAGACACAACAACCTTTCTTCTCTTCGTTCAACCATGTAAACCCTTTTGCGTATGACAGAGACGATCAAGTCTATCCAGGTCCGTCAACTCAATACTCGCCGTGACTCAAACCACACTTTTTTTTGTCATATCTCTTTTTCGTGCAAGAAACACAATTAGCGTAGTTCAATTTCCCACCGAGTTCTTTGATGTTCACCGTCTGTCACCAGGATACGACCGTGCCGTCTCGGTACGTACTACGTTTGCAAACCCACGTGTGTGCGTGACTGACTCTGACTCGATTCTCTCATCTTCCTTTTGCTGCCCCGGCCCCGTGTATATGTGCTTCTCCAAAAGGTATCGGATGTGATCCAGTGAAACTCATCTGGCCTACTGCCAATAATCTTCCTGCCCTTGTTCAAGTTTGAAAATTTGACATTTGACCCTGCACACTCATGACCTCAGTCATCAGTCATCTGCCGCCTTTCTGAATCACTCTTACGTGCAGATACGTCCAGGCTGCATGATTTCGGGCCACTGGCTGCACGAACGGATTCACCAGGCTTGAGTTCGTTGGCGGTCTCAATGGGGTAATCATTCTTTCCAACGTTGTGACAACTTTTGTGCTTTCCGAAGCGTCGATGTTCTCTTAGATGTCAAATGTGCAAAATCGTGGGCCTGGGATATATGTTTTTCATCCATCGGATGTGTGGTTCGCAGTGCACCCTGCCTCATGCAGTGATAAGAGTGCTCTTTGTTCAAGTTCTGCGCCATGGATGATAATAGTCGGCGCAAGAGGTAAGATGCCAAAGAAGAACGGTCAGTCACTCGGCCACTTCTATCCTTCGCAAGGCCTACCCGCTCAAACAAGAGCCATATGCAGGTCGTGTGGGGCTCAGGATTGATTCTTTGGCATCATCATATGGATCTGGATCTGGCGTACAGGATCCACAGGGTATGTCTGCTTCTGCTCCCACTGAGTGCGCAAGTTTGGTTTTATGCATTTTGACGGGTTTCTGAACATGATACTTTCAGCATATTGCAATATGCCATGCTCTGCGGTATTCTGGCGACATTCGAGATGAGACTATCATCTATCATCTTGAAGCCTGGCTTTATGCGATAGCCATGTCGACTTCATGTTTCGACACTGAAAAGGGTGTGCTTGCTCACATTTCTGTATTAAACTAATCTCCTTGTCATGAGTCTTCACGAACAACTTCAAACAACAATCATGGCCGCATCTCTCTCTCACTTAAATATTATTACTTCCATTTCTACCTTCTTTCTGTGCTCGACCAGTGGCAGATGCTCATGAGAAGCCGGATCCAAGGATCACCTGCAAGGTTTGCTTTGACTCTAAGCATGGCGTGGGGAATTAAGGCGCATTGCTTTTGTGTAGAAATTTTGAGCAATGTCGGAGGCCCACCTGAGGGTTTCTCTTGCAAATCGTAATGTTGTTTTCGATGCTGTTATTTATGTAACATGCAGAACATGGAAGATTACACGGACTCTGATCATTGTCCAGGCAGGAAAGATCACGCAGATGATATTGAACAAGCAAAGAGAAAGTAGAGTAAGTGTACAGATGCTGGTTTTGCTTTGACAAATGACTTCATGAGACCCGCCCCCACTCCAATACAACGGAATTTGGAAAAGAACGAAAGGCAAACCGTCATGAAACCTATTTGTCAATTGACTCATTCCATGCCAAGCTCCCTCAACTCATCATCAAACTCCCTTGACACCGGATCAGACTCATCACGATACACCTGATAATGGCATCAGAAAATGTTGGATAAATCAGTAAAATTGCACACTTCATAAGTGATACCATCTTGCACGGGATTCACCACTGACCACATGATGGATACTTGTCTCCCATCCGGGAAGGATACCTTACCAGCCCAACGGTTTGCGACACATTGGAGTGGGTCTTCATCTGCTCCGACGAATACAACTTTCCAGGAGTGATGCTGCAAATCTTCTGGCAACCTCTTTCGTAGGATCTGCAAACCCTTTATTGGTGGTTCATTGTCTGAACCAATAGTGATGTAAAAAGCATAAATCGTCTCCGTACACACAAGGGCACTCAGAATGCCAGGGAAATTCTTATATGGGGCAATCCAATAAAACGGGGTTGTTCGAGGCATTGGCGCATCTAGGGTAGAGGGAGAAAAAACATTCGTCATTGACATGGAAGGTGGGTGTGATTCAGAATTATCGCCCGGGACCCAAAAAGCATATTTGCAGTGTATCTTCCATCCCGCGCCACAGAACCTATGGAACCAAGATGCATAGATAAAGCGAGCAGCCTGACGAGTATGTGGGTGTTGGCTCAGAGCATTGTAGAACTCGAGCCTCTCGAGGTTGCTCCTCTGCAGGAGTGCTTCTGCCAGCAGGCGTCGAAGCGTCGGTGTTGGCACATGCATGTAGGAGAGCATGCGAACTATAGCACCCGTGTTGGTCCTCTCCGGCCGAAGGAAATAGAATGAAAATGGGGAATTATCAGGCAGGTCGTGCTGTGGTCCTTGGCGCATTACAACTGCACATTTTAGGACAGCATCTTCGACATGGGCACGGTACCAATTCTCGATCGTCTGATCCTCTGTATGAAGGAATCGCAGCAATGTGCGAGGAATGTTGCCCCACTGTTGTGCGAGAGCAGTCATGCGCTGGACATCCAATCCCAGTAACATGCTGATTATCCCGTCAGATCTCACTGTCGTGCAAAGTGCTAGTGCACTACTTACGCGAGGTCTGCGATCTCCTGGTCCGACCAAATGTCCATAACGTAGCATTCTGCGCCAAGCTGCTTGCTCCATTCTTTCCAGTTTGAGGCTGTTGGTGAGGCCGTTTGAATGACACGGATACGGCCCGGTTTAAACAAGAAGATGTTGGTGGGAATCTGAATGGATTGATTGGAGTCGCAGAGCGCCCATGCAGTAGGCAACTCGCACATCGGGCGGGTGTCCGTCATAGAGCAGATATTGACAGTTTCTCTAAAGCACACGTAAAATTCCGGGCGAGTTTGCAACACAACCACCTGCTTCTGTCCGAGAAACTGTACGAGAGCGTATATCAGAAATAGTGATTTCCCTGGCCCATCTACAGTTCAGCTTCCGAGTACAACTCGACCGAGTCCACACTCACCAATGCCAGGCTGTCCTAGAACATAAGCCCCGAAATCGTAATTTGTCTGCAAGGTACCCAGTGCGATGCGATACTCGTTTCTGATGAGCATCTTGTCATGTTTAATGCCCGCAAAAAGGAACTGAAAGGCTTCGAGGTATCCGCTGAGATCGATATATTCGATATCATCAGGCTGATATTGTCGTATGACCGCTTGGGAATTACCCCAAACCAGTCCGGCAAATCGATCCAGATCTTGGTAGTAACCAATTGGAAAATCGATCATCGTGGTGCAAGAGTGAGTGTTTAGTATGATGCGGATGTGAAACTTTGAAAAACGTATGGTTGAGGAGAGAGTACTAATATGATACTTCGTATTACTTATGCCTTGTCACGGTCCAAAAAAAGCATTGGCAGTCCGATTCCATGCACATGAATGACCTCGGTCTTTTTCGTCTTCGTCTTGCCGTGTCGCCCGTACAAATACGTCCAGGTCGCGTTGGGCATGGGTCTGTCCTTAGAGTGCCATCCGCCAGTAATAACTAACCCATTGGGTGATTGTCGAAAGGATTAGTGGAAAGACGTGTGACGCAGTGTTTGTCCATGCTGTGCAACTGCGCAAACGCCTGCCGCAGCAACTTGAACCTTGAATTAATTCAAGATCATATCTTTCGAATTAAGCTTCAAGTTGCTCGCTCAATCTCCCAAAACCCACCAGGCGAAACCAAGACAAGAAGATGTCACCCCCTTCTCTCTCCTCGTCTATCCAGGTACACCAGTTCAGTCTGTCTTACCACATCATCCACCTCGTGTGGTTTCTGACTAACTGTGTGAGTGGATTTAAGACTCGCATAACGAAGCCATCAACCACTACGTACCCGGCGTGGCATTCCAGACATTGCCCAGGCCAGTGCCACTGGCAGCCTGAGTGCGAAACGATCAGACACTACTGGCACCCGTGTCGATTTGTGTAGACCCGAGATGGTCCGCTCGGACTGCCAGTCTCAGTTGGCACAGCCAGTCCTCAGAGTAACTTCATCCACTAGAAATAATCATCAGGTGATGTTGTAAGACTGGTGGATAGTATCTGAGCTTCTGGGTGTGTATAGATGTTGGTTTTACTTTGACATATGGCTTCATAATACCTACCCAGGCCATTAATAGTACAACGCAACATGGAAAGGAATCAAAAGCAAACACTATTTGTCGATGAACTCACTCCCCGCCAAGCTCCCTCAACTCCTCATCAAATTCCGTTGGCACTGGATCAGATTCATCACGATATACCTAACGATCGTCAGAAAACGCTCGATAAAATAAATCAAACAAGACTACATACCCTGTAGGTGACACCATATTTATGCACTGGGTCCACCACTGACCACGCGATGGATACCTGTCTTCCATCCGGAAAGGATATCTTCCCAGTCCAACAGCTTGCGGCATATTGAACTTGGTCTCTTTCTAGTCCGATGAACACAACTTTCCAGGGGCAGTTCCTTCGATTGTCCGGCAACCTTTTTCGTAGGATCTGTAAACCATCAATCGGCGATCGATGGTCTGAACCAATAGTGGTGTAAAAAGCAAAGATTCCCGCCTGACACACGAGGGCACTCATAATGCCAGGGAAGTTCCTATAGGGAGCAATCCAATAGAATGGTTCTGATGTTTGAGGCATTGGTGCGTCCAGGTTATCGGGGGCGAAAACATTCTTCGCCGATATGGTGGGTGGATGTGGGGTACCATCATCCGAGCCCCAATAAACGACTTGGCACGCGATGTACATTCCCGCACCATAGAAGCTATGGAGCCAAGATGCATAGATGAAGCGAGCAGCCTGACGAGTTAGTGCGTGTTGACTCAGACTATTGTAAAACTCGAGCCTCTCGAGGTTGTTCCTCTGCTGAAGCGCCTCCGCTAGCAGGCGTCGAAGCGTTGGTGTCGGTACATGCATGTAGGAAAGCATACGAACAATGGCGCCCGTGTCGGTCCTATCCGGCCGAAGGAAATAGAACGAAAGCGGGGAATTATCAGGCAGGTCGTGCTGTGGTCCTTGGCGCATTACGGCTGCACATTTTAAAACTGCATCCTCGACATGGGCTTGGTACCAATTCTTGACTATCTGATCCTCTGTATGAAGAAATCGCAGCAATGTACGAGGAATATTGCCCCACTTTTGTGCGAGCGTGGTCATGCGTTGTACGTCTAGTCCGAGTAGCATGCTGAATACTCCGTCAGATCTCGGTGTCACGGATAGTGTAGTACTTACGCGAGGTCTGCAATCTCCTGATCGGACCAAATATCCATAACGTAGCATTCGGCGCCAACCTGATTGCTCCATTCCTTCCAACATGAGGCCTTGGGCGAGGTCGTTTGGATGACCCGGATACGATCCGGTTTATATAAGAAGACATTGGGAGGAGTCTGAACAGATTGGTTGGAGTCGCAGAGCGCCCACACAGTGGCCAACTCGCACACAGTGTGGGTGTCCGTCATAGAGCAGATAACCACGTTTTCTCTGAAGTGTACGTAAAAGTCCGGATGGGTGTGCAAGACAACTGCCTGTTTCTGTCCGAGAAACTGCACGAGGGCATATATGAGAAATAGTGATTTCCCTGGTATCTAGAGTTCAAGTTCGGGGTGCATTCAGCACTGTCCATACGCACCAATACCAGGCTGTCCGAGAACATACGCCCCGAAATCGTACCTTTTCTGCAAGGCATCCAGTGCGATGCGATACTCGTTTCTGACAAGCACCTTGTCGTGTTTAATGCCTACAAAAATGAACTGAAATGCTTCGAAGAATCCACCAAGATCAATGTATTCGATACCCTCGGGTTGATGTTTCCCCAAGGCAGCTTTGGAATTTCCCCAAACCATAGCAGCAAATCGATTCAGATCTTGGTAATAACTGTTTGGAAAATTGATCATCATGTAAGAGTGAGCGCTTATGATGTGGGTGTGAAGAGCGACAATGTAGTACTGTAGGCACGTGGCTGTGCACCTCAGCCAAGCCAAACCACTGGCAGGACACGACACTTTTTCTCCTCTTCATTCAACCATGGGACCCACCATGGTAAGTACTTGTGTACAGTTGTTAGAGGCACCGCCTGTCCGCCATGAGCTCGAGGGACAGAACACAATGTTGGGCTAATATACTACCGCTTTCGCAGAAGCTCTATAACCATCCCTGGTGATATTTCTTGCTCGATGTCTCGCCCGACCTCTCAGCTGCAGCTCGACACCCTAGGGCTGACCACACGAAGTTCGTTAAGATCGCCCTCGCTCTCGCAGGTCACAGGGGTACAACAAAATAGGCAAAGCTCATCGTCAGGCTCGGCTGTCGAACTTTTTTGAGTTTTGTGCTTCATCTCGAGTTACTTCTCAGTGCCGATAACCAGCAACTCGCCGAACTAGTATGTTTAATGAGCGATTCAATCCATCCGTGCACGTTGGTGCCCCTACTTCACATTCACTTGCTCTCTGTCTGACCCATTCACCATGTAAGTGAGTATGATCTGTCCTCGTCATTGCATGGCTCACGCGATGCTGTCAGGTCTCGCAGGGGGTGGAACGCGGTCCCTCTCCCGGATGGACGACAAAGCCGCATCGACGATACCTTAACAAGGACAGGGAGCTGCTCAGGTCGCTTGCGAAGGCATTTTCCGGTCAGGAGGCTGACCGTACGTCGCAGTATCGTCCATAGCAACATTATGATGATGATGATCGAACGAGCAGAAATCCAAGCGTTACTCGACATGCGTAGATCACCCCAAATCAAAGTGATCGATTCCGGGTCGGCATGTCACGAACGGCAGACAGTATACACGTATATCCAGTCAAGATTCCACCGATCACCCGAAGCCATTCTCGGTATTCCTTACACGTCCTCCATCGACATGTGGTCTCTGGGCTGTATTGCGGTGGAGCTGTTCCCGGGCCCGCCGCTGTTCCCGGGAACAAGCGAGTATAATGATAGTTGAAATGCTTGGATGAGTCATTTTTGGCTATGCATTTGCACCCGTCGTCCGCGGGCTGACAAGTTTTCGGACACAGGATGCCTCCTACGTACGTGCTGGACATGGGGAAGCAGACAAAGAAGTTCTTCGATTCCTACGTGGACGTGTTTGGCCACAAAAAGTACAGACTGAAGACACTGGAGCAATATTCGCGGGAACACAACGCGAACGAACAACCCGGGAAGCAATATTTCAAGGCAACGACGCTACCGGAGATTATCAATACTGCGCCCATGCCGACGTTCAAATCGACGACTCGGCAGGGTCATGAGGTGGAGAAAGGTACGGCCCATCATCGTTGCTTTCTTTTCTTGACATGTCTTTGCTGCGCACGGCGTACTGCGGGGTGCCCGCTGTTTACCATCGCGTAATTGTTCCATAATGCGTGCTAATCTGATCTCGCACGTCAGAACTCAATAATCGCGCGTCGTTTATCGACTTTTGCCAGGGTTTGCTCAACTTGAACCCGATCGAGCGATGGTCTCCACAACAAGCTAGAATGCACCCATTCATCACCGGCGAAAAGTTTATAAAACCGTTCCAAGTAAGTAGTATGCCTTGCGGAGGTGACTCATCTGATTTGATGACTAGCCAAATGGACATACCCCTCAAATATCGTCTTCGTCGGGTTCTTTCGCTGATCCTAATCGGCCATATGGCGGACTCGTGCCCTCACAGCCCAAAGGCACCAGGGCATACCAAGACGCGGCATCGTACAATCAACATCTCACTCAGCACCAAGCGTACACGACGCAAGCACAAGCGGCGTCGCAAGCTGCCAACAATGTGTTTCGTAATCCCTACATATCGGGTCAACAAGGACCTGGAGGGCAGCAGGCACAAGGACAA
>JBBPQR010000382.1:0-11874 GCA_038092615.1 Boletus sphaerocystis | reverse complement strand
GTGGGGTTAGCCCGAATGTCGCCGGCGGATGGTGCGATCTAGTACTATCACTGTTGTATCAGCACCTCGCCGGAACCCGCCTAATGAGCCACACTACTACAATGACGAACGGGGGCGGCAGACATGCTATTGGACGAGACGACTTTCCGGAGGCTCACGGGCACGCAAGGCCATCAGCGCATCAGAATGTCAATCCCCCCATGTTTGAACATGAATCCAATGTAAGGAATGCCCTACCACCGGCAAGTACTAGTACTTGCGCGATATCTTACCGCCTACAGGAAAGACCGCCATTGATCAAAACGGATTTAAAAACTCGGAGGTATGGCAGGTCATCCATGAGTCATGATGTCATATCAACCCTCCCCAAGGGCCAAGCCCAAAGTGCGGAGTCGGCGCCGTACACGAAGCCAAGAAAGCCGAACTGCGTCATCGACTCAAGTGCAGACATCACCAGCCTCGTGTCCAACAGCTTATCCAGCTCATCTGATGATGATTATAGCGATGTGCTCCACTCGATATCAAGTAATCGAGCAAAGCAGAGATAAAACATGCAATCGATGGTAAAGTATCCCCTAGAGACGAGCAATTTCGTGTTCAACTGTTTATCCAGCTTATCAACGGATGATTGTAGCGATGAGCGTTCCATTCTCAACATCAATCGAGCAGGGAGCATACAAGGTGAAACATGCAATCGATGGCAAAGTATCCCACCTATAGTAGTTTCATCAAGCCTTTTGGAGCAAACATCCCACTGTAGCCCCGACGCAAAGACCAGATCATCGGGCCGCATCAGCATCGTCATGTCCGGTCCCGATATATCCAGCGATAACGAGATTACTCATCTGCGAGCGCAATAACACCTCTACCATCTCCACCTAATGACAACGCGGAAACGAGCGATAAAGATCAATGCGCTATGCACTGAAAAGGAGGAAAGCATCGTACGGGACCCCGTCTACGTAATAGACTTCTCTGAATCGGGAGGCCATGGGATCGACAATATTTCTCAGCGCGGAGAGGATCGCACTGGCAGTCATTTGCAGGCTCCACACACCAACCGCTTTCACTCGTCGGTTCATGTTGACCTGTGATACGTGGTATGCGAGGGCATCATAAACCTATGGAAAGGAACTCAATATTTTTGCCGATAGGCTTACGAACAAAACCAAGAACCTTTTGTGAGATTTCATCCATCAGTCCAGCTAAAAAGATTCCATGATCAGCTACGTCTGCGAGAGTTGAATGTGACTTACTCTCCCACATCTGTGAAAAACAGCAAGTGTTACTGTGACATATCGGCCTAGACATGCAGAGAACTTACAGTCCAAGCACCGTCGAAATCACTCGTGTCTTTGACCACTCTGCAATGAATGGGTACAAGGGTATGATGCGCGCTGTACAATGTACACATCAGTAAATCACACCGGCACAAATTGCGTTCGCCCACTTCATGAATGCCACGATGGGTCTGGTCAGGGCATTGTTGACATATGATAGATTTTGGGTAAAGAGAGGTACGACAGCCTTCACGTCCCTGAATCGCAAATCTATATCGATAATCACCCTCGGCTTGTCGGGTTTATCTTCACCCATGTCGGTAGAGGGTGCAACCAACGGCGGCTTGGCAAGTTCTCTCTGACCAGGGATAGGATCAAGATTGAGTGATGCAGACGCTGCCGTGGATATGGCATCCGCCAACTCTCCAAGGAGTGCATTGAACGGGTACTCATCCTCCGGATCGCGAGGGAATTTGATATCTAGGACTGCGTCAACTTTGCCGGATGTAATCCAAGAAAGCGGTCCGGTGGGGTCGGTGGTCGAGTTTTGCATGTGATCAATGTTGACCCCATCGATGCGAATTCTAGTCTATGAGAAGACCTCAGGATCATGACCCATGTCAAGGTTGTGCGTACTCACCATTCTCGACCACTTTCCATCCTGAATATCTTGTTCGGTAGTCCGGCCGATACTCTGAGGCTTGTGCAGGCTGAACAGGCAGTTATCAAACTGTCCTACAACGTTCTCTGCGCGCAGGAAATCATAGAATAACCATTGTTTGCGCAGTGTCCTAATATCGGCCCTGAAGATAGAAGCAGTGTATGGGCGAAAGTTGCCTGGCTGGTGTACCGTGACAAGCACGTCTTCCAGTTGAAGTGAGTGTAATTCAAAGTCACCAGCACGAACAACACTTCGGAAAGCTGCTGGATCCAGGGGGTTCTCAGGATCCCAGAAAACAGACCGTCTATCTGGAGTACGGTATTATTATGGAAGTCTACCAGGTGTGTGAGAACGTTAGCGACTTACCCAAAACACCACGAACACCTTTGACGACAGCATCCTCGACGAGACCCTTGCCATCTAGCCAGCGTTGTAAAGAGAGAGTGACATCAATGGAATCAATATTCAGATCAAACATGGAATAATTGACGTCGTCATCGGCGTGGCTTTGCGCGACTTCCTCGTCTTCTTCCACGACATAATTATATGCCGGATGGTTACTCACGTCGTATGCCAAAGCCGCCTTATGTCCGAGATGCTTCTTTTTCTTTTGAGTAGATTTAGCAGTGTGTGGCCGACGTGATACATAGACATTTTTGAATGAGATGCGAGAGTCCTTCCACTTGGGTACGATGGCGGACTCGAAGATGACTGTGACACCGGTTTCGCTGGTCAGATAATTGCTGATAGCTTTGGCGACGTATTCTGAAAGGGGGATACATAAGCACTTGAGACACCTCATAGCATCAGAGGGTACTCACCTTGTAGTCTCAAGCTATTAGCAGTGGCAAATATGACGGAAAAGAATGTGGTCCTGAAGCGATGTCATGAGCTTGGCAAGAATGCGCAGACAGCGACTCGGACACATACGTTCCCACTAAGATCCAGAGTGTTTGACTCATGAGAAACCAGGTGATGAACGCCGATATATCATCTGCATTGAATTTACGGAACGACCGGATGGTGAACCACTTGAAGCGTATACGAAGGCGCTGCCAAAATCCATTCGCGACCTTGAGAAAGTCGTCCCTCGTGGGACGATGTAGATGAGAGAGGGAGAGCGCCAAGCGGCGATATAGGCGAGGGTAGTTGTCTAGATTCAGAGGGGGTAAATGGGCGTGTGGTTCTGCATGTTTTTGATCGACGTTGGGCAGTTTGTCTGGAGGGGTGTTGGGATGGGGAGAGATGATTCTTTGTTTGACATCGGCATGGTTCAACCGAACTCTCAAGGAGCTGTAGGTAGAGAATATGTCTGAACGGTGTAGGGGTGTGGTCAACTGGGGTTGTGGTGCGGAGACAAGTTGGCGGAGGAAGAAGAGACGGATTGTACTGTAGCGGTCAACGGTCGGATGTAAAATTCCGCGTGTGGAGTGTCGAACAAGAATGTTTTGTCGACTTTTGAACATGTGCGTGCTGCAAGAAACACGGAAATGAAAGAAATTCAAAGGAACGCATGTCATGAGCACATTTGGTAATATGTTCACACGCATGTTTATCTTTGTAAGGCAGTACTTAGGTCATGGCCATGGTAAGGGAAACTTCAAATTGGCATTCTTCGAGTCTAACTTCCTACAGTGTTCATTCAAGTTAGAAATGACCCGCACTGCGCTATATGCAGAATTCGCCCGAGTTGCAACGTTCAGAAACCTATACCCCGCTGCCATATTGGAGATCATGTACGATCGAAAAAGCACCAGAGGAATCTTCGGAAAGCAGGTCTTCAGGAGAAATGATCGCAGACACTATTGAGTATTCGCGGCTTGAGCCAACACCATCATGCGTAAAACAAGCGAGTCTATGTTATTTCCATCGAGGGTTGCTACATTGGTTCGTGTGTGCGTGTGATGTGATGCAAGGGAGAGGAAAACAACAAACAAGGCACAAAACTGTCACGAAGACGAGGATTGATGATGGGGTAAAAGAGAGAGGAGAAAAGAAAGTAACACACAACGTGCCATTAATCCGACAAAGACCCACCACTTCTAGCAGCAGCACTGGTATAAATGTCACGAATGTGCTCGAGTTCTGTCTTGAGCGACTTGTGTTCCATGCTCAACTTGACCAAGTCATCCGGGTCCATCACGTCCACCTCGGCCTCGGAATCCCCGTTCAACATCGCCTCGATCTTGCGCTTCTGCGCAACGACCTTGCTAAATGTCCCCAGATAAGTCGCATACTGCGATCGATACAATGCGCGAAGGGCAGCGTGGTCCGTCGCAGGCGGGTACGTCCCGCGTGTCGTGCGGTGATAACGGGGTGCCTTTTCGCTTCGGGGTTGGTCCGACGAGTTGGATCGGTCAGACACAGGAGGTGGAGATGGGTTGCGTTTGCGAGGTTGGGGGATTTCGCCTTCATCCTCGGAGGAGGTGTAAATGGGGGATCGTCGCCGTGATTTTGCACTGCCGCTCGCTTTAGAGGGTCGCTCGGATCTGTTCGTTGGCCCACCCGCGGATGTTGTGGCCCGTCGGTCTTGGCTCGAGACAGACGCTTGCGGCGAAAACGAGTCCTTCTTCATTTTGATGCGAGGGACAGGTGAGGGCTCGTGGGTCGGTTTCTTGGGTAGGTCTGCATCCCGTGTTTTCGAAGAGGAAGCCACAGAAGTACCGTCGTCGAGCTTTCGACGCTTTGGCTGGGGTGCCTTGGAAGACGCATCGTCAAGGGTCTCATCCGTGTCCTGTGCCACCGTCTTGCGTTTAAATGCAGGGACGGCACTATCAGTTGCTCTCTCTTTTGAGATTCGTTCCTTTTCCCTCTGGCGCTTATCTTGTTTCATTTCTTCTCGCTTCCGCTCTTTTTCCCTCTGACGTTTCTCCCGCTCCATGGCCTCGCGCTCTTTCTGTTTTGCCTTTTCACGTTTCTCCATTTCGGCCCGTTCCCGTTCCCATTCCTCCCGTTGTTTCTCCTTTTCCCTCTCTCGTTTCTCGCGTTCGCGTTCTCTTTGACGATCATATTCTCTATCCCGCTCACGATCAGACTCGTCCTCCCTTTTCACGGGTTTCGGTGGCATGGTTGGTATCGTTTTTCGAGCGTGAGTTCCGCCTGTGGGGGGAACCGCAGAGGAAGGTTTTGGGGGCAAGGAGGGAGGGAGGGACGGTTTCGGGGCTGGGCGCGGATCCACGGTTGCACCTGATTTTTCTGCAACACCGGCAGAGGGCTGGGGGGACTTTTTTACTTGATACCCCGAGCCAGGAAGCCGTCGTGATGCAATCGTTTTCGCAGCACTGGCACCGTCTGAGGGAGGCGTTGGTCTGTCTCCGTCTGGCCGTTTTATGTTGTTCAGACGGGCAGCCGTGACTTTTGAGCTCTCGTCCTTCATCTGTATCTCACCTTTTGCACGCGGTGGGTCCTGCTTGGATTTGAGCTTGGTATCCTTTGATGTGATCGCTGAGCGTTTCGCTTCGGGCTGAGCGCTGTTAGAAGATCTGCTGCTGTTACTGGGAGCCATGGATGGGGGTGCTGGGATAGCGGGTGCAGTCGGACGATAGCGGACATTGTCCCAAGCGGGATCAGACTCGGGTATCTTGAGGGCATTGAACGCCATGCGTGCTTGGCGGGCCATGTTGATACGTTCTGTTTCGGTGAGCTTTGGCCATTCGTAAGGGCGGACATGGATCCAAGATTGAAGCTTGAGTCCCCATGAGCGGGGAGACTTGTCGCCTTTCTTTGCTGGCGCCTGTTGCTCGGCAATCTTGCAAGGAGAAAAGTGAGTGTGGGGAGGGAGTGGATGGAGATGTGAGGCTCACATCCTCGAGAAGGGCGAGCAGATCGTCGCGTGCAGCGGTGCTTATGTTGGCGCCACCGACCATCTTGACGGCATCGTCGGAGAGACGGGGCGATATGGCGAGACAGTGGACGAGACGGCGTCGGACGTCGGCATTAGCCTTGGATGGTTGTGGCAGGGGCGAGGGCTTGCGTGAGGAGAGGGAGGAAGAGGGAACGAGGCGGTGCTGATCTGCAGGGGCAGTCTTCTTGACGACGGTGCCAGAACCGGGCAACTTGCGCTTCGCACTCTTTGCGGGTGGGATCGGAGGTTGGTCGAGAAGGATGGCCTGACGCTCCATATGCTGCTGTTTTGCGACCAATGTTTGCTGGCGGACCTTGTCCGTGACCTTGTCGCCGAGCTGGCGCTCGACCATGAACTTGCCAATGACGTTGGCATAGAGCTTGAGTGGTGCCATGGGTTTAGCGGCGGATGCGGCACGAAGGTAGAGCTCATGGGGAGAGCTCTCCTTCTGGGGTCGCATGGGGAAGAAGGCATCACCAATGTAGATGCCCTGGGAGGGGTTGGAGAGGAAAAAGACGAGAATACGAGTTCACGCACTGGGACGTCGCCAAAGTCAAACGAGAGCGGCGGTTTGCTGGGAAAAGCGTCGAGCGCATCGAGCGTCTCCGCAGACATGCGCACAATCATGGCCCGCTTGGGCTTGGATTGAACGGCGTTGGCATTGACATGAAGTGAAAGCGGCGCACGGTCGGGAAGAGGCATGATGATGATGGTCGAGAAGAACCCAGTTTATTTGTAACTACACAACACATGCAAAGTACGGGTCATCCACAAGGACGCTTTTCCAAAAATTGCTGAAAGCCGAAGCTGACAGACGTGTTCGGATGTGTAATTTGCAATCAGCAAAAGACTGTGCCTCGGTAAAGACCTCACTGGCGACAGTACATGCCCGAGCACAAGAGATGGAGAATGCGGACGTGGAACGACCCGCTTATATACCCGAGTCACGCGGGCACGGACCATCTGTGGCTGTGCAGTACGAATGCGGACTGGTTTGTTTTTCTCTGCACCGATCAGAACAGCAGCATGTTGGAGCCATCCGAGATCGAGCACAGGCTCTGTCCCGGTTGCAAGCAATCCGCGGTGAACGAAACAGGCGGTCTCGTCGTCGCGTTCGGGTGTGTCTCTTCACCGCTCAGCTTGCGTCTCCAATAACCCTTCCAGGCAATCCTTCTTCCATGTCGACTGCTTCAAGTGTGCAAAGTGCAACAACAGAGTCACCGCCGACACGAACCTCCTCCTCCTGTCAGATGGCTCCCCCATCTGTGCAGATTGCAGCTACAACTGCAACATCTGCCACCAGCCCATTCTCGATGAAGCCATCATGACCGGCGACGACTCGTATCACGCCCACTGCTTCAAATGCAAGGTCTGCCACAACAGAATCGACGAGCTCGTCTTTGCCAAGACGAGTCACGGCATTTACTGCATGACTTGTCATAATGACCGCATGGCCAAAATCCGTCGCCATGCACAGCGCAAGCGCGAAAAGGAAAGAGCCGCTACCGCCAACGCCCCCTCTTCCACCCGCGACCGCGATCCAAAGGATCTCTCTGACAACACCGTAAGCATTCCGTCTCATCCCTGCCCTCCTTCTTCGTTGATCCCTCGCAGCATTCCGATCCCTTTGCACCATCTCTTCGTTCACAATCATCCGTACCTGGTCTCCGCGAAGCTCTCTCCTCACAGAGCCTCAGCGTATCTTTCCGCGAGGTGTCTTCCTCTCCCGTTCGAAATCGCAGATCGCCTTCCCCAATCGATCCATCCGCTACCCCTCTCAATCCCACCCAATCCACCCAATCCACGCCAACAGAAAGAATTTCTGATCCCCAAGCACTCTCGGCATCATCCCAATCTCACTCTTTTGTCATGACAGTCGCACCTCCCGATATCAACCATTCAGTCACAGGACCACCTACCCCTCTCAATGGGGATACGCGTGCACCTGACCCGTCCCTCTCCTCACGTCAGTTGCAATCCGCACCCGCCAACTTGTCTGCAACCAGTTTTCATCTCACTCCCCGCCCTGCAACGAGCGATTCATCACGTTGGAAACACTACGACGATGGCGTGCGCCCCCTCAGCGTCCTTTTTGCCAACAATAGTTCCAATCTCGACAAAAAGGACGTCGATAAACCTCCCATCGGTACTCTCAGCGTCCCCACTCAAACATCCAGAGCTGACAAACGTCGCTCAATCAATCCTGGTCTCACTCTCCAGCTCAAGCCTACTCCCGACGCTGCTCCTCCCATGAATCGCTCTCAAACCCTCCCTGTTCGCTCCGATTTGTCTCTTACACCTTCACCTTCAAAGGCGGCCTTTGACGACCCTATCTCTCGCCGAAGCTCAAATGCTAGCCTGCTACGCGACAACGCCTCTGAAACCACCATTTACCATTCTCCATCCTCATCCCCGGCAATACCGGAGAACGGCCACCCAACCCCAGAGCCGGCGCGCGCGCGCTCTGCGTCGCATGATCCCCAATCTGTGTTGCGTTCTGCTCCTCGCCCGATAGTTACTCTAGATCGTCCACCCCAACGCTCGGATAGTCTACGCCGCGTTAACGGTGTCGATCACAACTCGAATGGTCGTTTGGGCTCCACAAAACCCCCTCGCTTGGAGGTATCCAAGTCAGGAAGGTCGTCTCCACTCGGTTGGAATGGTGATCGAATGGGAATGATGACACCTACATCACCCTCGCATCGCGCCGACGTGCCTCACAGCGTGGAGAGTGGTACCGATACGGAGGCTGAGAGCTCTAATGGGAGAAAGTCGGACGACGACGAAAACACCCCAATCGATTCACCTCCTCTCCCTCCCCCAAAGTCGCGTCCGGGACCTCTCACACTCAGCATTGATCCAGACGCTCCTGCCATCTCCCAACTCGATACTTCCGACGAATCGTCCCCGGTCGAACGCACATCTACGGCAACATTTATTGCCCCGGCCTTGCCACCAATACGATTTTCCATGACTGGCGCAGATTTCTCTGATTTCCTCAAATCAGTGGGCGGTATACCATCTCTCAAGTCGTTGGACGAGATCGCGCAGCTAGACGAGGCCCAGCCCAAGTCTCCAACTTCTATAAATACGCTCATCCCTCAAGATGATGCCGGAAACCCACTCACCAACGTTCCTGGAATTACTCATGGCGACTCATCCACGAGTTCAGGTTCTGCGCCGCCTCCCTCGTCAGCTGATGATACGGAAGCCACGGATGCAGTGCCAAGCATGACCCACCAGTTCCCTCCCAGGGGTCGCGCCGCTTCCGAGTCACAGGCGCCCCCCAGCTACAAGCGAGAAAGGCTGGATTCCAATGCCTCTGTGAATATTCCCCCTTCGACCACTCACATCACTGTTACTTCACCCACCGGAAACTCGGCGCAGGCGCCTGTTACGAACGAGCTCCACGACTTGGTCGTTCTTCGCCTACAACAGGCACTCTCTGACGCAGACACGCGAGGGTCACAGCAGCTCCGGTTGGAAAAAGTGTTTGTCGAAACCATCTTGATGTCATTAGAACAGAGACACAAGGAGTACACGGAACTCAAAGACAAGTATGACAAGACCAAGGTGACATCATATATCCATCAATCTTTATGGCGTGTTCGATGGTTTGACGCTTTTTGCAATAGCGGGCGAGTGAGCAATACATAGACGGACTTACCGTAGCACAAAAGGAATACGACCGCGAACTCGTGGCGCGCCGTAATGCGGAATCGGAGATCATACGTCTACGAGTCTTGCTTTCCGGCCAGGCTGCCAAGCTTACCGCTTTGACTGGGGAAACCAGCCGGCGGGAGGCGCGCCAACAACTATCCGAAGAATTGACTAAGAACCTTGATCGGCTCGAAAAAGATCTCTCAAAACTGAAAGCCGAACGAGATGTTACGTTGGCAGAGGTTGAAGAGCTGTGCTCCTCCAAGTGGTAGGCTCCACATCGTAGTCACCATCACACAGCATGCTTACCAAAACACAGTGCTTCTGGCAATGCATCTACGAGTCAAGTCACAGCTACACAGCTAAGTCGTTCATTAACGATGCGGCTGGACAACATTAAGAAGCAATATCAACACGAACTTGTTCCACTCACTCAGCAACGGGATACCCTGATCAGAGAGATCACCGAGCTCAAGTCGGCACGCGAACAGTTCTTGGAGGAGACAACAGTGCTCAACGCTAGGAACGAGGAACTCGCCCAACTCAGCACGCAGTATACTCGACGGATGGAAGTTGCTAGGTCCGATACACCGCCAGCAATGGATGTCCTTCCTGTGAAGCCAACGCCTATTTTACATGAAAAGAAGAGCACGTCGTTTGATCGGAATCGACCTGCGCAGGAGCTTTCAACCCTCGTGCTGCCTTCGCTCAGTCCAGGATTGAATCCCAGCACGTCGACGCTCGTCGATGATCGTGAAATCAAGGTGATCCGAATACCAAAGCCTGAACCCGATGCCATGCCTACCCTCAAACACGGCATTTTCAAATGGCCAGGTTACCGTGTGAGGGACCACACGCTCGCGGCCTCGGATCCCAGAGGCAAGAGTAATTTTGAACATCATTTCCAACCGGCAAGCGCCCTTCGGTTCACGCGCTGCGATCACTGTGGGGACAAGTTGTGGGGTGGATCGCATTTCCGTTGTACGAGTGAGTTTGTTCTTGGCACATACCCTGGGCAGGTTTGCTAAACCGTCCTTTAGCGTGCCATATCAACGTTCACTCACGATGCGTGAACCAAGTCCACTTAGCGTGTTCTCAGCATCCTTCACGTCCGCGGGAAGACCTGAATGGGATCGCGCAACGTATGTCTGGTGAAATGTCCGGATGATAGCTTACGACTCATATTCTGGCAGCTCCCTCGATATTTGGCCGTGATCTCGTCGACCAGGTCAGATTTGACATGCGATGGGGCGATCGCAGGGTCCCTGTCGTTGTGGAAAAGTGTATAGATGCAGTCGAGACGCTGGGTTGGTCCTTGGTTTTTTGTGCAACACCCACCCGTTGACGTGTCCCACAGCGCTCGACTTTGAGGGTATTTACCGCAAGACAGGAGGTTCTAGTCAAACCAAGATGATTACCCATCTCTTTGATCAAGGAGATTATGCGGCCTTTGACCTAACGGATACCGAACGTTTCAACGACATTTGTTCAGTGACGTCCGTGCTCAAGACGTATTTCCGCTCGCTTCCGGTACCCCTGCTTACGTATGATCTGCATGAAGAGTTCATCGCGGCAGCTGGATTGAAAGATCCTGCGCTCAAATTGAAGCATCTTCAAGAACTCGTCAGTCGCCTTCCCCCCGAACATTATCATACACTGCGGTGCCTCGTGCTTCACCTACATCGGTAAGTGTCTGTTTGGAGGTCCGGTTTCGACCGTAACTAATGACAACGACCGTACAGCGTGCGAGAGCACAGTGACACGAACCTGATGAATGCACGCAACCTGGGCGTCGTCTTTGGACGTAAGTATCGATTCTTCGGATCACTCCTACCTCGTGTTGATGCACTACCCGTTTCGTCGACTTAGCAACATTGATGTGGTCGCGAGACCCCAATTCAGAATTCAGCGACATGGCTGGGAAAGCGCTGATGATCGAGTGGCTCGTGGAAAACGCCCCCACGCTCTTTTAAACATGACCATTAATGTGGTCTGTTTCAAAAAAACCATGTCGCCATCTCTCACCTCTCTCTCTTTCCCCCTTTATCCTATTGTATTCCTCCATTATTCGATTGATGCTGTATGAAATTATTTCTCCGTCTCCTTTTTTAAAAAAACTAAATTATTATCTCTCCCTGGTTTTTCTTCATCATCTGGGAACATTGGGCAGGACGACGACAGTGTTTCAAGAACCCGCTTCTGTGCTTGACATTTGTGTCTACATCTCTATCTGTCGGGGAAACTTCACCATCCCCATATTCGTGTCACGTCTCCATGTTCCACGTTTCGAGGGGTCCGTTTATTTCCTTTTTTTCAGGACCCGGCGTCTTGTCTTTATTGGCCATATGTATCTGCATCTTTCCCCTTGTGACGTGGACGTTGCTAGCATTCGCTTTTCGCTCGCACACTTTACACATCATCATCATCAT